>DWHO01004454.1:0-11052 GCA_018247575.1 Eurytides lysithous rurik
CAAAGCAAAGGCTAATAAAAATAAAATACGTTTTTATACATGCATTGTACTTCGAGTGAGAAGCGACAACTGCACTTTTTTCTATTGATTATACACAGTTAAAGGATAAAGGTCGCGATAAGTTAGTAGTACAATGCTTTTGAAGAGATTAACTCGTGAGATACCGCCTCATCGTGCAGATAACCCATGTGGATAAGTCAGAGTATAGGACATTAAGTCGAAATTTAAATTCGATGCGTTATAAGGAAAGTCTAAACCAGAGATTCCCAAACTTTTTTTTCTCATGGACCACTTTCAAAATTTTACTAGTTTCAGTGAATCCTCTGCTGCTATATTTCTACCATATTTCCGAAACGCTTCGAAACATATGAAGATTAGATCTAATCACACCCATGCCGGACTCCCGTGGATCCCATCTAGACCACTTTGGGAATCATTGGTTTAAATCGTGCTTAAAGAACTTTCACTTCACTTCAGCTTATATTGACGATCAGGACAATTATTTGGTCTTTCCTATTATGGGCTCTAAATAAGTTACTAAATTATTGTTTTGTTTCGGTCCCTGTGGTCTTTTACCTTACAAGAAGTTGACCTTACATTTTCATCAGAGTGGAGATACACTTTAAGGTAAATATCTTAAAAGTTATTAGCTTTTGTTCTATTGTCAATCCAAACAGAAATAAAAATTGTTTCATTCAAACATCGCAGCTGTCCGCGTTTAGCTCATCCGTTAGTCTAATCATGAATAGTTCTATTCAAATTATAATACGTACGTAATGAATAAGGCGCCTGACGTACAGGCGCCGCCACACACGTCGTAACCAATTTCAAACCAATCGATAGACGAATTATTTATAGGAACTGCTCCATTGTGAGGTGCGCGCTGTTAATTTCAAATTCGAAGATTTGGTATCGTTCTAACCAAGTATTTACGCACGTCACACACAGAGCACAAGTAACGCAAAAATTCCAAAAGAGGCCTAGAAGTTTTTGAGCTACGATCGAATATCGATAATCGATAATCTCCTAACTTCGGAGTCGTGAGTCAGGAGTCAGGAGTTTAACTTCTCTCCGTATGTGCCCGTAATGCCCTAAGCGATCTACGAAACAACAACACAAAGACATTGCCCGGAATCGCGGAATGCGAACCCATGACCTCCAATTTGTAAAGTGAGGCCTTTACACCACTTTATGTTAATGGACTGTTAAATTCTGTACGACTCCTAAAGCTTCCAAAGCTTAGCTTAACTGACAACATTTTTTTGTTTTTTTTTCTGTAATAGTCCTTATTACAGAGCCCTGAAGAAGTATTGCTACTTATTTTACCGCCTTAACCATATAAGTACTTGTTGTGATTAAGAGAACAATGTCTTATAACAATGACCAAAGCAGCGCAGTATCAGTTAACGTTTGGAGCTGTTTAGTATCTCCATAAAACGATATTGATCAAGTTTTTCTCTTTCTTTTAAAAAAATCTGCTCCTGTTGTAAGATAGAAATATCCTGTGTTACAAAGCGTTTTACATACATAACTTTCACGCAGACTTTCACCCAGATCGGGATCAATTATCTGTAGTGGAAATCGAACCCGCGACGCAGAAGACAATAGCTTAGAATTTCTGTCAAACGATTCGCCCATCGTCGTCCTTGTCTCAATGTTACTAAAAACTCAATGCTACTAGAAACTGAACTTCGGTGATGTTTACTATTATGGTTCCTCGGACAAAGACAAAAGTCGCGGCATGGCTAGTTGAAGTTGTTAACATATTCATTCTGATGTTAAACCGTATTTCGTGTTTGAATATACAATGTTGAACGTTATCGCGTTCAGATTTATAGTCATTGGCGAAGCGTTGGTACCTCATGAATTGCGGGTGGTTTTATGAATTGACATAAGTAAATAGCCCATAACTCATGTTGCGATTGAATCGCGGCATTTCAAAATTCACGCTTCAATAACTGCTACTTGAATGGTATGAATTTTAAAGGGCAACCATAGGTTCTACCTCAATATCGCTTACTATGGCAAAAACTAGATGTATATTTGTAGATGTAGATGACATCTACAAATATACATCTGGTAGGTTTAGCGCACGCATGAATAAAACAGGGTGCTATCGAGAGACTTTCCATCAAAAATAGGAGGTATGCAAAATATACTACACACATTTGAATAATAATAACTTGAACAATTCAGAAAAAGAGTGTTTTCATTAAATGTTCACACGATACTGAGGCAACGAAGACGTTGGCAAAGTTGTACACTTTAAATTGTTGAAAGTGTGTCCCGAATCAGTGCTTGATAGCCGAATATTTTTGTAAAATATATAGATTCTCTAAAATTTGACTCGAACATTGATGACTTGTTCGGAGGCTCCTCAAAATCCCCACTATTACAGAAAACAAGGGTCAAATAAAAATGTTACTATTGCTAAATTATGTATTCAAGTAACACAGTACTGCATGTTTAACTTGTTTAAAAATAAATCCAGAGGAGTCGTGGAACATAACAACATTAAAACATAAGTGACGATCATTCAATACCAGGTATTGAATCAGTAAAACCTTTCAAAAAAATCTACACGATTGTCAATTTCCTTCATAAAATTTAAAAAAAAACTAAATTGTCTACGGACGTTAACTCGTAAGACGAAAAGCTCCACTTAAGCCTTTGGACTTGAAAATATAATTTAATGAGAACGAATTATATCTTCGAGAACCTCGAAGATATAATAAAGAAGTACCTATAGTAAAAAGCAACACAGAAGGCTTCAACGTGTACCAAAATAAATAAGTACCACAGCATGCAGTCGCATTAAACAAATATCGATTCTCGCCTCACTCACCGCTGTGAATCGCTCCAAATTCAACAACAGCCGCCATTTTGTTAAATCCATTAATATAAAATGGCGCAGAATATGGTGTTAATTGCATTTTTCGAATTAGTCCGCAAATGTTACAGGTGCTCGATATGTAATTAAAATGCAACCACCGCTGTATTTGGTGTAAGTTAATGTAAAAAGTGATTTTCATACATACATTTTAGATTATTCCGCCATTTGGAAGAGTTTTCGCACGAAATGACGGACTATTGAAGTCAATTACAAGTTTTTGTCTAGCCAAAGTGCAGGTCTGTATCAACGCTACATAGTTATCAAAGGCTTGTCAAAAATTACACTTACCCAACTACGACAATGAAAAAATAGACACGAATCATATAGTCAAACATAATGTAAACATGTTTTATGAATCATAAAGGAATTAAAGCCATAAACAAAGATATATTCTTGTTTTTTTTTATTGTTGTCACCTCGAATTCCGTACCAGCTAGGTTAATCTTAAGCAGGTTACGTTCCATGTTTTGTCATCAGATTTTATGCTTTATCCTTTAATTTACGAATGTCATAGTATCAAAAGTATTGCCGTTAAATAATAAATCAAATTTAACGATCCCCTTACATATAAGCCGTCGTCAATGTAGTCGATAAGGACGATATTATTTTATCGAACGAAAAAGTTAAATGGTATTAAATCGATATCGAACTTGTTAATGAGGCTATATATTAAGTTTGAGGTACGAGCACCATTTAACTCGATGTTTATAGTCAAGATAACTCTTATCGCATACTTAGGTTTCTTGGCTTTAATGCTGATTGACTAGTAGCGAATTCCGTAGAGCACTTAACTTCGATTACACATTTTATGCTCTTTTTTTTTAATTAACTGAAGCGGTTTAAATGGTGATAAGACGTTACCAAGGACACTCACGGCTTCTGTGGATTTATACTATCTAGATTTTTTTTTATTATATATTTTGGTCAGTTCAGTCAACAAAAACTAATTTTATGAGCTACACGAAGATAACAGAATGAAGAGGTAATATGGCTTCCAAAATAAATCCTGTGAATAGAAATATGGTGGTTATATTATCAGACAAATGATTTTTTCGGTTATAAAGAGAGAAAGTCGTGCTTCTGATGATAAGTGAGGCTCCTGGCAAAACATTTATGATATCTCATCATTTCGACCCGCAGCACAGTGGTACTTGCGAAGAACTGTAGATATTGCATAAAACAATCGAAGAAATCAAAAGCAATATAACCTATATTATTTTTGAAAATGTGCGCTACGCATTAGAGAGATCTGAAAAGCTAGTGTTTTCCGGTTCGAAGGGAAATGTTGCCAGCGAAACTACGAAGTATAGAGATTAATCATTACACTGATGGATAACTTATTATGATCACCATGTGATGAATATAGCGCAGAGCGAAGCAATTTTCAACTTATGCAGTCCCTAAAGCCTTTTAAAAAGCTCGATTTATCGACTGGCCCGTTGGTCTAGTGGCTAGTGCTCCTGACTGAAAGCCAAAGGCCGTGGGTTCGATTCTCATCCAGGACAAAATATTTGTGCGATGAGAATAGGTATTTGTTCGGTGTCTGGGTGTTAATTATCTATATAAGTATATATTTTAAAATATGTAAGTATGTATAACAGTTGTCTAATAACCGTAGTACAGGATCTGCCTAGTTTGGGATAAAATGGCAATATGTGAGACGACCCATGATAATATTATTATTATTAATCCCACTCATGGGATGAAACACAATAGTAGCAGTTGAACTTTTGGCAGTCTATCAAAAAAGTGTAACAACATCGCTAATTGTTCTACCGCCAAAAAGTTACATGTAAGCATTACTGTGTACCAATTTAAATGACAACATTTAAAGGGATTTTTTTTTAAGAAATACATTGAATTTTCGTATTTATTTATTTATTTATCCTTTAGTACAAATTCGTACAAAGGCGGACTTAATGCCAAAGGCATTATCTGCCAGTCAACCTTTAGGTGGTACAGAGAGGATTAGGTTACGTTAGGTTAGGTTAGGTTAGTTATTTACGTGAATGTTACGTTTTTTTTCTAATAATACAAATTTTATTGTCTCATAACTTGATTGGAAATTCTCGACGTTTCGAATCTTTAAGAGTCTACGGTCTTGTGATAGATCGAAATGATTTATTTCTCGCCCTAACGACGAATTTAAGTATATGGCATAGACCTAGAGCCTCAAAACATTTTATCATATATCACGCTCATGCATGTCCAATTCATGCAGAATAACAAAATATATCTTATAATTTCGCAGTGTTGGTATACTTTGACTTTCTTTACTACTTTTTTGACAAAATTGAATCTTTAAAAACTCTGCCCCTACTTGCCCTGTGTGAGAATAGAACGCACGATTCAGGACAACACTTTAGCAAGTAGGCCAAATAAGTGATGGTGTCCAAAATTAAAATTACACTATTCTAACAGTGAACGCTAAAACACTGAACCGAAATGAGGAGATTTATCTGAATTGAATAGTATTTAGTACCAATAACATGTTTCAATAATTTTAAATATATGTCATAGTAATGATGTATTTTACTAACTCTCTTTTCTTCGAAATCCAGTCCAGGATTTATCGGTATTAGCGAGCAGCTTTATCGAACCTAATATAAAGGTTGAGATTATTTAAAATTACACCACAAAACTGCAGGCTTCTTCACATATACACACTACACGTTATCAAAAGAACCCGGTTTAAATGTATAAATAATATGAGATGCGATGAAATCCGGAAATAATTTTTATTTCATTAACATATTTTTCATAATATATAACTTTTTTTTATATCTCTCTGTACACTTCAGTTAGTTCAAAAAATGAGCAAACGTATCGTTAATCATCAGCCGAGTCATAAAATTTTCTAATAGAGCCTTATAAAAACCCTCACTAATCGAGATGGAACGCAAAATTAAATTTTGGCAATCAGTATTTGAATTCACACCGCTCGTTCATCCGACTCAAGGGTAGTGCCCGATCAATCGACCATCAAGTTTTACTGTAGCTACATACAATGAAACATTTAATTACTTCTACCTTGACGCATTCTTTCAACATCGCATTGAATTTATTTTAACTTGAAAAAAAATCTACGCCATTTTTAGCGAGTTATTATTAATTAACATTCATGTATGTTTTATTGACGGGATCGCATGCTACCAACATATTTTCTTGTTTTTCGAAACTTAATTACATCGCCTTTTTACATCATAACTCTCTGTGGACAACCAAATTGGCTCACTACAATGCAAGCACGATTTTAAATTAAGGACATTCAATTTAACATGTAGGTAATGATCTCTTATATAAACGATACGGTTTCGTTGACGTACGGTGGGATTTTCTGATTAAAGCCAGTTTGAACATGGATACATGTTCGTCACTGCTTCTAATAATTTCTTCAATGCTTTTTTTTATGTACGAGCTTGACAAACGTGCGTGCGGCTCAACCGACGATTATGGCGTTTATCGCCCCCTATGGACAATTGCAACATCGCCGAACTTGCAAATGCGTTACCAGCCTATCAGGAGTGGAATTTTTGAAAGAAGGAGGAAAGAGCGAGAGGGAGGATGAGAAAGGGATAGGGAGGAGAGGAAGAGTGGGTGGAAGGAAGCCGGGTAGAGCAGGGATGGGAGGAAGAAAAGGATGGATGGAGGCAAAGGGAGGAGAGTAGAAGAGGTAGGAATGGGGATAGGCCACCTGCCACCGGACGAAACGCGGAAGCAAAAACACCTCCAGTTCAAACCGATACATAGAAATGAGATCGTGGTACTTGTCCAGTTCGAGCCACACACAGAGCCGTGGCTCTACCAATGAAAACTGTGTGTGCGCTTTACTATCTCATTAAATCACTTTTTATTGCTATTACCGACCAATGTCTTCTTGTACTAGCTTCGGCAGTACATATACTACTACTAAATGTCAATGGTTTAGCGACATTGCATCTCTTCAATATTCCTTAGTAAAAACACATGAGGTTTCAAAGAAATCTCTTTACAGTACAGTGCAATCGGTATGATTATTCAGCTCCGTGTTCAAATTGTCAATAAAAATCAATGCCATGATTTCAAGCAATAATAAAAATCAAAATCGAACTATTTAAATTACTTTTTAATATGGCTTCGGCACTTTTTTTTTAGCACAAAACAACTAATAACTGCACCCCCGTTATAATTTTAAAGTACAATTATAGGGATAATCGTTGGAACAGTTTTGCTCAATGTCATGTATCCGATTAAAATAAGTCACGAGTGGAGAACGGGTTTCCTTTATTTCAAAGCGAATTAACTTGCTACCTCACGGTTGTCGCTGTTCGCAGCGAAAATGTGCTTTAAGGCCCATTTCACACTAAGATGGCAATGGCAGGCTGCACCGGGGCAAAAAGTTTCATACGTGCGGTATTTCACTTTAGTTTTAATATTAACATTCACCATGACATCCTCATTGCCCTATTTTTTATTCACAAATACTTTACCTCAGACATTTTAAATTTCGAACTATTGCTTTAAATACTTTAATGTCTACCTCAATATGGCTATGTCAAGTGATTATATTTAGAGACGGTTCACCTGACAGTAAGCGGCCAGCATTGGCTATGGAAAATGGCAAAAAGTCTTTTACCAACCTTTGAGGTTGGTAAAAAATATTCTCTTCATGAAAGTCCATAAGTTCTTTTTTTTAAGTATGAGTGAAATAACTGTGGCCGTGCCTTTAAAAGATAGTAATCTCATGTTGTATATGCTCATAAAGATCTTTAAATGAAAATTAATAGTTACGCAACACAAGGGCAGTAGCCCATAACGGATCAAATCCACGCTGTATTTTGGTATTGCTGAATTGGGCTCATCGTGTTTTAAGGGTGGTAGAGTCACGCAGCTGCCCCCGCTGCTGAATGGGCCGGCTCGAACCGGATAAGTACCACAAAACAGGTACAAAATCGGCGTAAAGTAGAAGTGCTAGTGCGTTTCGTCCGGTGAGTGAGGTGGCCCACCCCTTCCTCTCACTTTCCTCCATCCCCTGCCGCCTTCCGCATCAGGTGAGCCGCTTGCTAGTTTGTCAACCTAATACATAAAAAAAAAACAAAATTCATTCGTTGGATTTGAGGATTCGCCCGGGCATATAAGGAAGGCATCTTATATGAGATAGCTGTATCTCTAGTCAGATAATTTTTCTGGATACCTTTTGCTGATGCTCTGCGACATGATAAGGCTTGCGCTTAAATGACTGGCAATAGTATACTCCTTTATGCGAACTTTGCTAAAGAGCCACCCATTGCGACAGCAATTATCACTATACACCCCGTGCAATACTTGTTGCGTTTCGCAGCCTCTCGGTGCGAATCGCACCTTAGCCGACCACACGCGTTGCGTGGAACGAAATCGGTATCGGCCGTAAAGAGGGGCAAAGGCGACGCTTCCAGGCCCGACAGCCCGTTTATACGTAATTACACACCGCTCGATACGCGCGCGTTCATTGCGAACGCCGTCCCGCTAAGTGCCCTCCCTAATAATGTTTATTTTAAAGACTGAAAATTACACGTCGGCCGGCGTAAGAACGTAGTGGTGGATGATTAAAAACTATAGCGTTTTGCCGTTTGCGCGCCTTGATTACTCACTTCGAGTCTCCTTCGATACCTTTGGAATGCGTCCATATCCGATTTTAAATGTTTTAATTGCCAACTTTTCTCCTCACAATGTCGTCGTTGAAATAACTTTCCCTGTGTTTATCGTCGTAGAAAAGTAAGAGAAAGAAGGTACTTGTTAAAAAATAAAATTTAACCTCTTAAATGAACAAATTTAACATATAAGTTTCAATTAAACATTGTCAAAGGCAACATTTATTAATGTTGATTTGTTACAGCTTTGTAATAATTGAGTTTCAGAATTATAAGTAATATTTGTCTTTAATATTTCTCAACCATATAACAAAAAGAGATAAAAAGAATATTAAAAATTAAAACACAGGCAGTGCAAGAAAATTAAAACTTACATTACATTTACACGTTACAAAAAATACTTAATTGTGTTGTAAACAGGCATTTAACAGGTTATATCGAAAGTTAAACACCCATTATTTATTTATCAGCGACGCTGAAGGCCCGCGCTTTGCACAGATTAATGACACTATCTTTATTTTCGATTTATTCACATTGGGTGCCACAATAACGACTTTTGAATTTGGAATGGCAAATGCGAAATAATCGAAGGAGATATGAAAATCTTAACCTTATTCAACCTTAAATACGTTTTATTTAATATGGATCATAACTTCTGAGTTTGTAATGGCAAGCGCGAAATAATCGAAGGAGATATTAAAATCTTAACCTTATTCAACATTAAAAATGTTTTATTTAATATGGATCATAAATTTTGAATTTGGAATGGATAGTGCGAAAAAAATGTTGAAATCTTATCCTTACTGAATCGTACATTTGTTTTATTTAATATGGATCATAACTTTTGTATTTGGAACGTCCAGTGCGAAATAATCGAACGAAATTTTGAAATCTTATCCTTACTGAACCTTACATTTGTTTCACTTAATATGGATCATAACGTCTTTACTGATTTTTCCTTAAGACATCACCAGACGATCAGGTGATAATACCTTATGTAGCATTAATCCACATGGAGAAATACCATATAATATGCCGTTTACCGTATTTAGAACTGTCAAGATTCCAAAATAAATATTGGTCATAAATATTTATTGCCTTATATCTCGGGCGCGCAGCATTTTATTACAAACGCTTTTATTTTCGTTTATTACAGCATGTCATTCTCCGGCCTACAAACTACACCTACATGCCTACATAAGTACAAAAAACACATTTCCAGTTTTAAAATATTATTAAAAAAAGTAATGATCAAGTAAAAGTAACATTAACCAGATATATATCGTGTGTATAAAAGCTGGAGTGGAGTTTATATAACTTCTTTAGACTTTAACGTTAAATATGTTATTTAACCAGTGATTTAAAAAAGCAGTTACTGTCGCTTAAAACAAATTGCTATAGTTATCTGCAATTAAAATTTTAACTGCCTTTTTAATAACGTACTTACGAGATAACTGTTTATCAAGATATGTTTTAATTCATTATTTTTTGGCTGTGATAAAGCTTTTCACAGACTGAATAAATTGTCAAGACGTGTATACGTATAAAACTTACTTTAAAAACGATCTGTGCGCAAGGAAAGTGAAATATAAAATATTTTTTATTGGAAAACTACAGGCGATTCGACTCAAATATAATTGAGAAATATTAAACAGACTAGGTTTTGGCCATTAAAACCCTTTGGCGTATATAATACTATATAAGAGGCGGGATTATTTTCTTGAACACAATGATTAATTTTATTTATATGTGAAGCCTTTTCCGCCGTGTCAGTGTGTGATAGTGTACCAATGTGGTTTACGTAGACACACTACATCGATCATCAATCAAATCCTCAGAATCAACCATAAGACAATGTGTTCTAGATCTGGCTGAAGACTAATGTTTGCCATGAAAAAAACGACAGCATCACACAAACACGTAGTGTAATATCACATTCTATGTTGACCTCATCTACCAGTTACACCATAGCTAAATGACACTGCTTTCCGTCAAAAAATTGACAGAAAATTATCGATTTTGGATAGCTTCTACGTTTGTAACTTTCGATTAAGCAATTTTAAGGAACACATCCGTCGCTCAGAGTCATGTCACGTATCCCATTGCTCTTGAGCTAATTCCGAGTGTATACCATATATGTATGTGGTTGAATTATAGGACACCTTAAGTTGTCCACGGGAACATTAGCATACTAGATTTCGACCTCGGTTTTTTTTCACGTGACTTTTATGTTCATGAAATTTTTCAATTCTTTTTCCTATCATAATTACTTCCGATAATAATCCGCATAAAAAGTAACATATGCCATTCCCCATTAACCCCCACAGCAAACTACACCTTTGCTTATAACCATATCAACAACAAACCAAGAAACACTATTTCAAATTTATAATATTAAAGTAAGGATAAGAATTTGTAAAGGCACTAAGAATTGATGGTGATGTCCTCCCGACCGAATCCGGCCACGGCGGCTGATCTACAAGAGATCAGCCAAGTGCGCAGGATATATTATAGTGCACAAGCGTTTGCGCAGACACAGGTGCACTCACT
>DWHO01004455.1:0-11052 GCA_018247575.1 Eurytides lysithous rurik
ACGATGAAGCCGTCGTCGTCGGCGTCGCGGGATGGACCGGGAGAGGGTTTGACCTCCATCTTCGAGTCGTAATCGTCGGAGTCGGGGGCGGAAGAGGACGGAGAGGTCGATTGCGATGACCTCGCTGATGTTTGCGCTAAAGGCGCGGGCGATTGTGCAGAGGGCGCGGGTGGTTGCGCAGAGGGCGCGGTTGTTTGCGAAGAGGGTGCGGGTTTCGCGGAGGTGGATTTCGCGGTGGAGGACGACGTGGGACCGGGGCGTTTGATCATGTGCCCCGCCTTGTTCGCGATTTCTACTAGGAGATCGCGGAGGTCCGGATTCTCCATGTACATGATGTCGAAGAGGTCGGGAAAGTTCTTCTTGGGGGCCGCCATTGGAGCAGAGGGCTCCACCGGGGGTGAGTACACGAATTGTGCCTCACGACCTAGCGGCGGGGAGGTGGGTGCCTATTAAAACGCGGCAAGCCTGTTCTTGTGGCACTAGGGTGGGTACCAAGCTGCCGCCTAGTGCGGCAAGCGCAAGTTAATACGCACACACAACAAAATGGCCGCCGCAGATGGCGAGAAGTGTCGCGAGTCTACTTACAGAACAGGACCTGCCTATGAGCACACTACACAACACTGAATTTAACACTACTAAGAAACAAGAGAATCGATCAGCCTAGCCGTTGGAAAGACAACCAACAACCCCGACAAGGTTTCTTATTTCTTCGGACGACGGTTTCTTTCTTCAAGCGAGCTTCACTCGCGGCCCGAATTCGAACACAGCACGCAAACACCGATTCCGAAGTCCGAGCAACGAGACTTAATTCGAACACTGAATAAACGCACTGAGCGTAGACTGACCTGGGCTCCCATGTGTCCAACAACACAATAATTTAATATTGCACGTCCGACCCGAACGAGAGCGCGAGTCGAACTGTGTTGTGTAGAAAACCTTGGCAATAACTAGTAAGTGGGTCGACAGGCCTATACAGTAGTGAGTTTTGAGAGAAATGACTGACCATATCCTACTATCAACCTTATAAAAATGTCTACCCATTATGATATGAAGTCTGTCACCCTAGGGGATAAATAATATTTAGTGAAACGCGAAAAGTGCTCCTTTTTTTTCTCATACGGTGACAGTTAATTTGCTTTTTGGTTGACTGCACTGTATCAATACGCATAGATTTTTTTGAGTTTTTTATATTTTTGTGAGGAGATTTCCGTGTATTATATAAATTTAGTTTAAGATATATATATATATATATATAATCACATTTATGCAAAAAATTGTCGTGCATTATATATTTTTTAAAATATTATACTTTATACATTTAACAGGTATATTTCTACGCAATATAATGTGTAAAAGTATTAAAGTTAAAAGTTTAAAATTGCAACTCCTTGTAAAATAAAGGTCAATTGTCATACTAACTTATACCTCATCAACGAGTCCATAGTTTTTACTGAAAATGTAGGTTAGACTTAAATAAAAAACGTGAACTTTTCTCCGTGACCATTACTGGTGAGGTTTTAAGAGTGTGTTTGCATAACGCCAGGCAGGCAGGATGGACTCGGATGGAAAGATTGAACAAATTCCGTTCAATATTGCTTTCGGTCCGATATCTTTCAACACAGATATTTTGAATTGTTTTTTTTTAAAGCATGTAACTAGATACCAAAGTTTGATTTATTTCTGAACAGAATGCATTCATATGGATTCAAACTGATATAGTAAAATATTATCCAATGAAATTTTCTTATAAGTGGATTTTGCATGAATCACGATTTATATATGATTGGTGAGGCATAAAAACTCAACCGTGAACAATAGATTGGTTTAGGGTCCGTATTATTAACGTATAATTTAACGTTTAATAACGTACAAAATTAACGTCATAGATTCTCTTACGATGCTGTTGAAAACGTATATGATGTACAACTTCATGGTAGAACAATAAAACTGTTAAATGAAAGTTTCTATTTATATTTATACGTTTTTGTATAATTGAAATAATGTTCGGAAATCAAAGTAACTGTAACATTATAAGTTATTATAATTTTATCTGCATTTTTATTCATTTACTTATATTTATATAAATGTAATGGAAGCCTATTAAATATTAATAAATATTGACCTACGATACCCGTCGATTTAACCTGGAGTTCTAATTATTCGTACTAAATATAGTTTATTCAATAGTATATTTGTTAGTTTGTCCCTCTTTCGTGCAGAAATAAAATAACAAATCGTTATGGCACATATGTAGTTCCGTTAGTGACAATTATTCCGAAATCAAAATCCACCCGGACCAAGACGCGGACAATCTAGTATGTAGTAATTGTGGTATTAGTGCATGGAATGCAGCATAGAAGTCTATTAAACATATCATAGAGGCATGTGTACCGTGTACCAAATGATATTCGTCGGTTGCAAGATCGATTTTAGTTAGTATTTTTATTTATTTTAACATTTAGGTAACAAACTGGAATTTGTACGAAAATATATCCTAAATATAGAATTGAAATAACGATAAGGTTTACACAGATGTCATATGTTGACGCAAATTAATGATCATATCATCAATGAAGAGCCAATTTAATTTCATATTTGTATAATATTACTTGACGAAATTACTTTGTATTCTTTTAAACACACAGTATTAGAAATTAACACACGTAAATAATTAAGATGTCAATAACATGTATCATTCCATTCCCTTTGTCTCAACTTCCTTTAATCAATCTAACGACTTCCTTGAAAAGTTCTCGAAGTCCTTTGGCCTTGTCACGTCACGCATTTTTATCAACTGTACGAAGACAAATGTTTTAAGTCCTCTGTAGATTTCTTCAAGATAGTGAACTGCATCATCGTTTATGACAAAAATATTGCACTATCACTGGACTTACCAACTGTTCTAACCACCAACATTAACCAAATGTGGTTGTATTTAGATAATTCGTATATCACTATACATTTTTTTACAAGCTATTCTGCGATCCAGGAGTACGTTGCGTTTAAAATTTCTGACCCTTTCTAAAAGATCGTACATATGACACTTGTTCGACACTGTTATTATTTCCTTAATTTGATGTGTTGGACTATGATATCATTGGACATTACCAATTCATTGTGGAACTATTTAATTAGAATTATTTTAATGTATTAGAGTCAAATTAAAAATATCTTAGTTAAATACTGGCTTGTTAAAAACCGCCAAGAGTTCACAAGTTTGGATTAGTCGAAAGAAGTATACAGAAGAAAATCTTCGGTTAATACGCATTCTTATTTGTTTTAAATAAGTTAAAAAAAGTAATAACTGGCGTTATATGTATCTGTTATATGTATGCAGCAAAAGTCTTTAAGCCATCGTCATTGTTCAGTTAGAACTAAGAAGATGATTAAAAAAAGTATGAAAAATGAGATTGTAATTAAAGTAAGGTCGTTTAAGTTTGAAAAAAGTACATATAAAGATAGTCGTATTTGACCATTCTATGTGGAGCAGATTAGTTGGCTTTATATTTTGTCTTCTTAAAAATTTATAATGAAATAAATATATATGCAATAATTATAGAAATATACTTATCCTTAGATAACAGATATATTTAAGTTATGCATGTTGTCTTTGGCCCTAAAATCGATCGGTTTACGATAGCATACCAAATCTATTTTAGTTGCGATTGACCTAACTGTGTAAAGTAACTTTCGGGGAATCCTTGACTTCACTGCTAAGCTGTCTGTTGTTGTTTAATTGCAGTTAGTAAATCTAAACTTCTATCGTTAAGTTTGGAAGACTCCTCGAAATGCAATAATACTACGTCTTGTTCATCCCACAGTAAGTTACAAGCGGCAAGCCAGGTAAAGATTGAAAACAAAATGTGCTTCAACTACATTGAAAAAAAACCTACAATGGTGAAATAAGATATGCGCTGTTTATGGCGAGGATGCTGTAGCCGAAAGAACTGTGCGAAAGTGGTTTGCTCAGTTTAAAGCTGGAAATTTCTCTTCGTCTGTGGTGGTCACAGGCAGGCCACCTGGGCGTTCTTGATCTTCCAGGTCAAAATTTGCCGCTTGTGTGGCATTTTTGTCCCTTCGGAAAAAGAAAAGCATTAAAAGCTTATAATGCACTTTATGTGCCACCATATTCTGAGGCGTACAAAACTGATAAAAATTAACGAATCGTAACCAAACTTTTTTCAAAATATGGCTGAAGCTATCTCTATTAGAATATGTATACATGTCATTTGTTTTCAATAATTGTGATATATTCAGTCAGTTCTCTCGCGTTACCTACCGAAAGTCTGCACAAACTTTCCGGACAACCCAATACATATGTAAAAACAATATTTCACTCACACAAAGAAGGGATTGTGTCGTTGTGTCAGAGGGGGGAGGGGTGAAGAATGAGCCATCGGCCACCTCACTCACCGGAAAAAACGCGGAAGCAAAAATACTTCGAGTAGTAGTGGTGGGTAGTAGTGTAGTCAAGTTTACGATGAGATTCTTTGAGGTCGTGGTACTTATCGGGTTAGAGCCGGCCCATTCAGCAGCGGGAACAGCTGCGAGGCTCTACCACTATAGAAATATATCACCCTAGAAGTTTAAAAGAAAATAGGTAATATAGAAGACATATATTATATAGAAGAAAGAAAGATGAAATTAATTTACGGATTTTGTAATATTCTAATTTTGTTATAATTAATATAAATTTCCTAAAGTTTCCGATACCTTATGACGTAAATTGTAACATTGTAACGGGTCAAATTAGTTTTTAGGTTAAAGATATGGTGACGAGGCAAGTATTTCATCTGAAAAGAAGTGAGGACCACCGGCGCCCAACATACGAGACAACATACAGAGATGTTGTAAACGTGTTGCTATCATCTGACGATGTTATCTAACACATATAATGGAACAAGTAAGTATCTTCTTTATGCTGATTTTCATTAATGGTGTCATACGTCTTATAATATCTACCGAAATGCCTGTTCGGGCAAGAAGAGGTAAGATGCGTAAGCTTCTGTTTCTCTACCACAACAAAATTATTATTGTTCTGAAAATATTTGATTAAATTTAATATTTACTGTGGTAGATCCAAGCAGCGCCGGGAGCTGCTGCGTGGCAGAATGGGTCGCTTTGAATCGTATAAGTACCACGACCTTACAGAAAATCGCCGTAAATAATAATAATAATATCATGGGACATCTCTCACATTGCCATCTGATCGCAAATTAGGCAGAGCCTGTACTATGGTAATCAGACAAGTGATATACATACTTATATACTTTTAAATATATGCTTGTATAGATAATTAAAACCCAGAGACAGAAAAAAATACCTATACTCATCGAAAAAATATTTTGTCCTGGGTGGGAATTGAATCCACGACCTTAGGTTTTGTCAGGAGAACTAGCCACTACAACAACGGTCCAGTCACAGTAAAGCAAAGTGGAAGTATTTTTGCTATTGCTTTTCGGCCGGTGAGTAAGACAGCCGGTGGCCTTTCCACCTTTATTTCCCTTTCTCCCTCCCAAAAAATCGCACTTTAGAAACTGGCAACGCATTGCAACGTGTTCTCCTGCAACGCCTCCTACGCCATAAAAAAATACTTGGTCTGGTTGTCTGACGCAGAAGGAATAGTCTAGATTTCTAGAATCTACCAACGATTAGTCCCCTCGATTGTCAAACAACACGGAACATTGCAGTTTAACGTACGTGCACACATTTTTTTGCCGGCAACGAACTTTATAAAAAACAGCAGACCATCACACCTAGTGCTTATGCAAGCAAAGGCATGCAAACGAAAACGAAATAGTCGTGACATGCGGGCAAATTCACTTAATGCTGGACATATATATGTATTTGAAACTGCGATTTGTCCTCCAGTTATTTTTTTTAGTAGTTAAACGCATAACCGTTGAGTGCATATTCATTTAGCAAGTAAAATACTACACATAATATTATGTTTCAATAAAACCCTATTAAATTGCGAAATTGATTTATATCGAAGCGAATGTGTTTAAATTGAATCATAGGACGTTTAATGTTCGTCGAAACAGCAATCTCAAATTTATCATAATCATTACGGTCATCGGGTTCACCAGAGTTGGCTTTTAAATTCCGCAAAATGTTACACGCTAGCAATCTGTTGGAAAGGTTAAAGTCCTTTTTTTATTAATGTGTACGTATACGTTATATTTTGATGAATGTGATATTAATTCGTGCTCAATTACGTAGCAGTGGTTCACGTATACAAATTCAGTGTTTATATACCTTTTACTAGTGGAGAACCTTAAAACAAGCCTTTTATTTGTGTGTTATTGAATTAAACAAAGGTGCTTTTTACTTTTTGATTGAGGAATCACGAAGAACACTTTCCGATTCCACGTAATACTAGTTCAATGGTACTGTCTTGCCATAATGATCATGATATAATGATATCATTATCATGACTAGACAGTAAGTACCATGTCATCGTCTAATTTACTGAAGCGTAGCTATACGCGCAGCAGATACACGCATACGAAAAAAGCGAATTAATAACTTATATTAATAATGACGTTTATACTAAATATTTTCTATTTCATTCATTCATTTCAATTTTGCGTATAGACTTTTTCTTCGAAAAAGTCTATTACGCAAAATTGCTGGTACATTTTTATAAGGCGATTCCATCGATTTAAAGCAATTATATCTTTGAAATGTAACTTTGACTGAAATCCAATATATTCTTACATACCCTAATAATTATAACAAATTTCCATGTGTTATTTGTGTTAATTGATAATTATGAAGCTTGTTTATTATTATTAAAAACGCATACTTATAGTTCATCGAAAATGTGATAGTTTTTTATGGCCAAATACGATTTTCCGTTTTGGCTATATAAACCTAAACCGTCAGCGGCCTTAAAACATTCATTTTTCGTTTGTGGGATTTCAGATACCCTTGCCAATGCAAAGGCAGTCTGATCGATGCAGTTTACGATGCCCAAGAAGCGATCCACTGTCTTCATCCGCACCGTCGTTAGGTGTATTTGTGGTTTCCTTAACGAACGGTCTGGAATAATGAAACCATATCAGTTGGCGATAAATGTTGTTCACGCTGAGTAATTTCCCGGCATTCACAATCGTTACCCGTCGTCTGGTAGCTGCGGTAGTTAATCGACTATAGTTAATTTATTCTCACAAATGTATTTATGCGTCATAGACAGAGATTGAATTAACTTAAATTTATTATGAGTAGCATAATTGAGCGTGAATGTGCATTTCAGAATGTTCTTATTATAAATAATAAAAACGTTGATTATATTATTATTAAAGTGTTTTATAAAGTAAATTTATGTCATAAAACTAATACGCAAATTGATTTCGTTTTTTTTAAACTTGCCTTTTTGTTGAAACAGTGGATACTTTTGATCTTCATCGTATACAAATTTTACTTATTGAGATTGGCACCTTTTTGTCATCGTTAATGTTTTTTTTCGTATTTCATCTAATTGTACTGTCATGTTATTCATATAAATTTTGTATAAGTCTATTGTTAAAATACTAAAGAGGAAAGTGAAAAAATTGTGGTGTGCTAACGAGTACAACGTTTACCTTCATTAGAAAAACATCAAGAAAAAGAGGAAAATGTAAAATGTAAAATGCTTCGGTTTTATTATCATTATGAGTCAAGTTCTGGAAGTTAGGGGCGGAAATGGCGCACGGGGAAGTGGCCAGGGGGAAGTAATATTGGCGCGACACCTTTACAACGGAGGCTTGCCATAAACTGTATAGTGTTTGTCACCAAGGTGATTCTGATATCAAATAAGTAAAACGCATTGACGTGTTAACTTTCTTACCTTTATCTAAATGTTCAATCTTAACAATCGCCAAAAAATATCCATTTTGACCGCTGCTCACAAACAAAACTCGGATCCCTAATCGCGGTTCCATAAACAAAGTAGCATTTTTCCATTCGACATGAACGTTCGGAACTTCATCCTCAACAATTTTCTTGAAAGCATTAACCGTCTAAAATCACAAACAAAATGCTATAGCTTATATCGAGTTCAAACAAAAGAAACATTTTTTTAAAGTAATATAAGGTATCAAAAGTATGGTAAATATGTGCTCTTCACTCTGAAAACAAATTATCATAATATTTGACAAAGTAGGAGAGGTCGGAGATTAATTACGTTGCGAATGTTTTTCTTTTATCGACGAATCATCGTTACTTATTTTTACCGCCTTGAGTTGCGTTGTCACTGCTTACAAACTCGCAGGATACCATTAAAGGCAGATAAAAAATACTTGACGACAAATTGCTACTTTAGATTGTGCGCACTTTCGTGAATGTACATTTAATTAAAGTCTGAAAAATGTACATTTCAATAAAATCCATCATTTATTCTCTCCATCAATTTAAAAAGTTAATCTTTATAAATACACGAAGACGTCTTAAACATTTAACACATAAACAGTAAAAATAAAGTAGGCTGGTCCCACGCATTGTTCATTATTGAACACACCAATGTAGGTGCCAGTGCTCAATCAAAGAAGTTCATCCCACTTTTAATTGCATCCAATTAGTTCAGTTTTTGCCGTTTTTAACTAAGACAATAATAAAAAAATAAAGTATCTTATAAAATAAGATCGCGTCATATAAGTATTTTATGCATGTAAAACGAATCCGCGTTGAAATTTAATTACCTTTAGCGACGGAAGGGCGAACAATATCGTGGAAATTTCCATACCCTCCGCCCAAAAGTAGAATATTCTCCACAGGGAGTCGACGATGTCGTGGGGAGAGATGTGAGCACCTTGCCCGAATTCCTCGCAGCTAGTCGGGTTGAATGAGTACGAGCTCGCGTTTACAGCTAGCTTACTAGGCCCTCGTGCCGCCAGTGCATCGAGAACAACAATTTCAAATATCCAAAGCGACGTAAACATTTTCCTGATGCACGTGAGTAATTTAGCACGAATGTTTACTCGCATCGTCTTAAATGACACGTATGGGACATAGATTCAGTGCGATTACTAATTAACGTAGGTTTTCTGCCATCAATTCAGAGGAAAACGTTTCGTTATTACGAAAAATATAGGTGTAATTCCGGGGAATTCATTCGAATTTTCATGATAATTCTCACAAGGAAATGTAACAGCCGACCCTCGGGTGCATTTCTATCATAAACGCGTTTTACAAATGATGTAAATGGTGACAGTTTGTTTGCGGTTGTCGCCGCGTGAATAGGATAAATTGCAGACACTGCATTGTTTCTTAAATCCTAAATCAATTTTTAAATGTTTTATGTGAATAAATTGAAAGCAACTAAGCCTAAATTAAAAGCAACTAAGGCATAAAAGTGTTTTTTTGTTTTATCATTTAAATATATATTATAACGTCGGTACAAAATTTTTATTTTTAATGGACATAAATAGTCTTTGCTTTAAGGGATGGAATAACTTGCTCCAGTAAGCTTTTGTTTTTTGAAATAAAGACACCTTAATAGCCAATTTTCCAACTTAGAAAAATATAATCAAAATTTTTTGGCCCCATTTCGTTGAAAATATAACGCTATCCTATTTAAAACATAATTCTAGTATTTCGTCTAATTTATCCAATGCATGAAATGAAAAATATATAGAGACATTTTTGTGTCATCGCACGCGTTTCAAAGGCTTAGCAGTTCTTTGACGCCGTCGATTCTATACGCTTTGTTTAAAAAATCTTTCAATTGAATTGTTGGTGTTGGTTGATACGATGGTAATTGTATAAACATCATTAAGACTACAACACGTAGTATCTTTCTTTTCAAAGCTCAACAGAAAAATTTATAAGTGTAAACTGTAAACTTCTATGTTTCTTGTAACAGAATAATTTTATTCCTTAATTGGATCTATTAAGTTTAGAAAAGCAAATAAAACAAAGTGCATTAATAATGCCTCATATTATTAATGTACTTACAACTGAAATATTAACAAAAATATTACAACAGTGTACGAATATACAAAATATCATTATGCAAAACTAAATTAAACTGATATTGTAGCATGTTTCCCTTCACAATATATGAAAATATAATCATAAGGCTGTGCTGACTCGTTTACCTGGCAATGAAAACAAAAATATTTCCATTTCAATAAATGCGGGCTTTGGATTCGCTTAATCATACCGTAATTATGATATGGAATGGGGATCATTTACACTGATCTGAACTTGACGATATAAATTATTTATGTTATCTATATCTATTTGAACGGAATTAAATTAAATAAAATTAGCAGATCTGATTAAATAGAAATCTTGCAGTGCTATCCTTTAATAGATCCAGAGTTGAGGGCAACACTTCGTCTTCCCCGCTGCTTTACGTGGAATTTGGCATTATTTTTTTCCCAAAATAAAAATTTGATCCTCGTTGATTTCGTACTAAAACTACTACTACTTTTATCATTCTTGGCGTTAAGATAGTCCCTAATTCCAAAATCATACCTATTTGATTTTTTGTGATATACGAACAAATGCGATATAGTTCCTCGTAATTCATATAATAAATTATAAGATATATTGAGATATATACTCAGAGGCCTCATATGTATCTGATGCTTAAATAAGAGTGTGTGGCATGTGTACTACGGTAAATGCTACGTAGCAAGTGTAACGAAATACGCCATCTGCAGTATGCGCAGCGCACTGGGATTACATAACCCCCAATCATCATCGTAAATTGTATATATTATTCAATATCCACTACAGAACTCTGTGGACTCCCCTTTTTGCAAATGGATTTTGCAGCGCTTTCTCAATATTCAATTTCTTTGTTTAAACAACGATATTGAATTGGGGTAATATATGCTATTGGAGTAGTTCTGCTATTCGAACGACACCCTGAATTTTTTAATTTCACTTTACATTAAATTGAATACATTTCAAATTAGTTTATTTTACGATGTAAAGCTAAGTAAATTCGTTATAAAACTCTGATATATAGGGTGGGCCAAAAATTTTTGCAAATAGCAACACTTGATTTCTCCAAAACCGTGAGAGCAAGGGACGCGCGGGTGGCGGGGAATTGTGCGTCGT
>DWHO01004456.1:0-11052 GCA_018247575.1 Eurytides lysithous rurik
AAGATTTATAATATTGCAAATGTCCATGGGCGGTGGTGATCACTTACCATCAGGTGAGCCACTTGCTCGTTTGTCAGACTACTCTTAAAAAAAAATTAAGCTAACTGACTCATCTTATTAGTAAAGCAACTTTACTGATTATGGGATAAGTTAAGTACTGGTAAGTTCCAAACTTTCTAATGAAAAAATTGCAATCGCAACTTTCAACATTTGGACTATTACCCTTGCGACTTAATTTTTTGTTTTAGACAAAATTCTAGACCAATAATTTATATCAATGTTGTATATGAAATAACTTAAACTGAAAATACGTAAAATATACAGCGCCTGTCGATATTATAAATGCAACATACCTACGTACATAACAATACGTCTAATATAAATTCAATTAATTTTTGTGTAAATCGGCGTAGATTAGTGATTAGTCAAAATACGGAACAATTACTAACTAATCACTGTAGCCGTAACTAAAGACTACTATTATTATTTCTGTAATCAAATACATGTAAGCAAGTTGTATTTTATGTATTTTATTAACATCAAATATTAAATAAGAGGAAAGGGGGTTGGCCTTGTTTCTGTTTTCGTCTAGAAAGTATTAGTCCTATTAAAATATATAATATATTATCTTACAATGAGTATGTAATATTTTTAATCTATTTAAATTTGTCAGAACTGTAACAAAAGTTTTTACCAGTAAAATAGTCATATTAAAGTCTCAATCATGAAATGGTAATTACTAATGAGATATGGATGTTTCGGATATCGTCATAATTAAATTATACCAATACTATATGTCATCATCGTCAGTGGCGGTACTACCATACAAGCCCAAAAGCCCGGCTTGTCCTACTAAGGAATAAAATTCAAAAATCTTAAGTAGCGCATAGTTCCCAAATAATTTATTTTTAAATTTGAGCGATGCGGGAATTATGTGCCAATTAAGATTTATAAATTTTACTCCTTAGTAGGGCAAGCCGGGCTTTTGGGCTTATATGGTAGTACCGCCACTGCGGACGAGGGCGGATCGGACTATTTAGTCGCTTTTGTCGCCCGCGGATCGGACTATGTCGTCACGGGCGACGCTGCCTCTCTCAAGCAGAAGTGGTCTAAATCATCTGACGAGATGTTAAAGGCCTTATGATGTGGTGTCTATATTAAATTTCAGCAGCTTTTTGAGTATTTTGAATGATAAGTCTTCAGCAAAACAGTGTATATTGCTCAACCCTAGTAATTATCCAAATAAACTATATGAGATTGGAATGGTCCAAATTTTTAATTTAATTCTAATTATGTATATGGATACATAATGAGAATTCTAATAGAATAAAATCCAAAAAATAAAGTATTTTTGGATTAATACTAAAAGAACTTCCAAATCCGCGTACATTTAAACTTACGTAATGACTATAAGATTAATTAAATTAAATATACATATTATATTCGTTATAATAACTAGGTATTAATGATAGAATCGCAACTTCACGATAACTTCATGACGGCGTAGTATCATATGCTTAAGTGCGTGTTTGAATTATGGAAAGCACAAACAAAAACGATAAATGGTTGAAAAATTGATTTTTACAATAAAAATATAAGTTTCACCACGTGCCCAATCGGTTCCACATAGATCTGATTAGGGTTACTAAACGGTCTTGCGGAATATTGTTTCATTCTTTTAAAATCGCTGTTCCTAGGGCAGTTATTTGTTCGCCTATACAGCTTTTTTAAACTTTCCCAAACATGCTCAATGGGATTAAGATCCAGGCTGCGTACTGTAAATCAATTCATAGTACCTAAACTTCTTAGCAATATTGTCAAACTTGTGCAGTGGCGTGGGTCGGGAGTTATCTTGCATTACAGTAATATTTTCACCTATAATTCCCATGCAAGATACCACGTCAGTTTCTTAAACCTCTGTTATGTAGTGTTGTGCCATCAAACCAATTTTTCTACCATTTAGACGAAATATAGCGATAAACACAAATTCCGTTTGCCCGATCATCGTGCGTGTAAATGTCATTCCACACTATGAACAGACCGCCTCATAAAAGAACACGCTTCTCAATGCAACTTTGAGCATATCTCTGCACCCGTCGACGATAGACTTCTCTGCGACCATCTGCACCATTTAAATATGTTCTACACTCAGGCACGGATCCAGCCCTCAAAAAAGTTTGTGGGCACAGTCACCCAAAAGTCGGCCAAATGCGAGTTGGATTACGAACCTGCTCATGAACAATTATGGACTTACTTACGTTTTGAGTTATTTTCGATCTTCAAATGATAACATTGATTACAAACTAAATTAAACATCATTTTACATCAAATAATTTTATCAAAAACTAATAACGTGTCCCGACTTCACACTAGTGGACATTTGTTTTTTATTGCTATTTTACTGTGCGAGACAGTCTCGACACTTATTTATTTTAATTTAAAACATTAGACATTTATTTTAATCTAAAAAGTTTGCGTACTTATCAAAAATCTTCATTCGAAAGTAATCCTGAACTCTGATGCAGTTTATGAGTTCGTCAGCGTAATATTGTATATAATTAACAAACAAATATTTTATATTCTCAATTAAGTCCGTTTTAATTTTCCTTCGAGAATAATTGTGATGTTAAAATATTTTTCCTGTGTCTGAATATTATACAAGAGAAAGCAGAATAAGGCTGCATGTGGAGGCAATCTGAAAACATGGGTGCCCTCACAAAAAGAATGCAGCACGGTAGGAAATATTATGTTCGATATTAAAGTCTAGGATTTAAGTGTTGCATGAAATATTCGGGCCTACATTTTAGTATTGAGACCTTTTAGTAATTCGCTTTGTCTGGTTGAAATAGAACTATATCATGAAATACTAGCACTTTTTCGGGGTATAAGTAATTATAATTACTTATACCCCGAAAAAGTAAAGTCCAAAATACTTTTGGATAAAAAGTTCTATCGCAAAAAAAAATTGTAACAAATTTAATAATCTCAATACTGTCAGCTATTACGTTGTTTTATTTTTAATTTCTGCAATAAGTAAAAGATAAATTACATGCTTAGCATGTTTGGTACAGTGTCATAGTATTTTTAAACTTAATACTTTAAGTTAAAAAGTTAAAGCGAATGATCGCACCGCGCGACAAAGTTTAGTTTTTTGACAAATAGATGGCGCTATGCCGACTGTTGAGTTTCTTAAGTAAATTGTAAATCGCGGTGTTAAGATATTCGTGTGGTAATATATAAGGACCGGGATATCTTCGCTCTTGTATACCTGTTCTGAGGTTGTACTGACTTATCTTATCTTAACTGACGTTGACGCTTTTAGCCTATGCGGCTCTGTAAAGCTTCATCGGATCGCCTAATCCATGGAAATGATAGTTTTCACGAATTGGATAGGTTGTACTGATTGTTTGATCGACTCAGCTCACTGTGCTAACTGCAATAAAGTTAACGTCAATCTAAAGCTGCGGTTTTATTGGCTTGGACCGAGCGAGTGAACATCATCCAAGGCGTTCCACAAAGAGGGGCAGTCTCTGAGACCACCGAGGGGTGTGCCACAAACAAACGCATTTGCTGATTTGTGATTATTTATTAATTGTATAAAGACTGAAGAAAGATTTAAGCTTATTCTATAATACTATCTGATTTATTTTAAAAATTGCTAAATGATGAGATTCATACAAATTTTACATATAAAAGTGGCAGAACAAAAGGAAGGTTAAAATATTTAATTTAACTCTTGAATTAATTCGTTAATTTCCGACAATAATTAGTCCAAAATAGACGTGGAATTAATTATCCTTTCTATCGAGTGAAGGTCAAAGATTTTAAATATATTTTTAATAAATCGACTGTTCGTCAATTCAGAAAATAATTGAGAGAAAATTTAATCGAAACTTATTACTAGAAATAAAAGAAGTTGAACTCAGAGATAGTAGATGAACAAGCTACGACCTTCAATAATTGAGGAATGTAGCTCAAATATTAATTGAATTCTGGGAACTAATGAATAAGACAGTGATAACAAAGACTTTTGAGTAGCAGCAAGATTTATGGATTTAATATTGAAGTAAGTTAAGCGCTAAAGAGGCTGAAATCACATGAAAGAAATGTAAGTAAATTATTGACGACGAACAGACAGTCGTACGATCAAAGAAGCCACTTTGTCGAGACAACACTGAAAGAACTGAAAAAAACTTTAATGTGATAGCTTCAAAATAAAATACACAAAAATATTACAAATAACGTTCCTCTTGAATCTATATTACTTAAATAGAGGGATATCTGATTGCAAATCATTCAGCTGTTCATTTATTTAAATGTGGATACTATACATATTTCATATGAGTTCTCCACAGATATCTCAAGAACTCTTATCATACGAGCTCACCCACCTGAATATTTAAGAAGCGATAAATATATTTCGTTACCTGAATTTAGCCAATACTTACTTGATCACTCCTTTTTTACCCTGTGTTCTTAGAAAACATATGCCTGGCAGGGGGTTTATATTACCTGTTACTTATATCTCGTTAACCGTCTCTGTAACTGTCACCGTGGCCTAGTTATAGGCTCGCGCTTTATTACAAAATAGAAGTCGTGGGTTCGAATCCCGCGGAGGGCAATGTCACCGCCTCTGCATCTGATCTCTCTTCTTTTTTTTTATGTAGTAGTCTGACAAACGAGCAAGCGGTTTACCTGATGGTAAGCGATTACCGCCGCCCATGGACATTTGCAACATTACTAAACTTGCAGATGCGTTGCCAGTCCTTAAGGGGGCAAATGTTAAGAAAGGGAAGGAGGATGATCGAAGGGGTAAGGGAGGAGGAGGAACGGGAACAAGAGTGAGAGATTTAAATGACGATCTTGCCACGAAACTCCAGTCTTTATGGGAAAACTATACCATCAAATCGGGCGCTTGCATCCGCAACATCTCTAGTCTGTGTATTAACCTTTAACCTGTTTTATGATTATATCAACAAAATAAATAATAATAATTTCGTCTTTTGTGGTCTTTCTTCAGTCAAATTGGGCAAATAAACAAGCAAATATTAACCCAGTGCGCCAAAAATATTCACATCGTTGAAAAATAATACACACATTTTCAATAATTAAGTAGGTATATTTATAACACAATTTTAAATACGTAATTTTTTTTAATACTACAATATCTACACGCTTTACTTATAACAATATGCCATAACAAACACTTGTAATAAATGTTCGATAAATGGCACTAAATTGTATAACTTTCCCTGTGGTTCAGGTAACTCCTAATTTAGAGGCTAGTATGAGTATATGTTAAATATATTATAATAAATATATATCATATAAAATAAAATTGAGCACCATTTTGACCTTTGAAACTATTAAGAAGTTTAGAACAACGTCATGAAATCCAAAAGTAAATTAATATAATTATATATCAGCTCTCAGTTTTGATCACGTCGAATGTAATATATTTCCATCGATGTTCAATAGTAGCTCCCACGCCCGAGGTCTTGCAACAGAAGACGTCTGTGTATTTTTGCAAAATTTGATGCACAGTCGCCTGTGTTACGTTCGGGATCATAGATTTGACATATGACACTAAGTAGTCCAATGAGACTCCAAGCGGATGAACCAAGAGAAACGCCGTAAGGATACTGATCAGTTTTGCCTCTGTGGGAGGTACGGCAGGCCCTGATGTAACCATTTCCTCGTCATGTGCTTTTGATAGAGGTGATGTAGGTCTAGTTTGATTCGGTTTAGACATTACAGTAGTTGATTCACTTTGGAAGCTTGTAGGTAACAGCGGTGGGTACGCCTACAAGAATATCAGACAATAAGAAGTTTTTAACTCACTCTTGCGACAGCTGACACAGCACAGGTATTTAAAACAAGCTTTGAGATTTAAAGGAAACAATTCAACTTTTAAATACAGAATTTAGCATCGGAGAATGGTCAGTGAAGTGATGATGAAGTGACAGGAATGTTGCGAACTATACTTAACTTAGTACGAGTGAGGATGACTATTGTCCACGCGTAATAAACGAAAGGCGGAAATACTTTTTTTACCATGCCAGTCTTCTAAAGCCGTGGTTCTTTCCTGAACGAATTACTTGTAATGTTCCTTTACCACGTATAAAATATACACGATATAATCGCAATGATGATCTGATTGTAATTACGTATGTACCTGCTTATTAAGCAATGCCTGTTGGGCTATGAAATGCGCCTTGAATTTTTCAAACTTCCTCTCGGCTTCGTTCTTAGCTAAAAACGCCTCGTTTTTATAGCCCTCTAATTCGCTCAATAGATCTTCATTCTTTGTCTAAAAAATGTAATTTACATAAGTGAAGAAAAGAGTCATTATTTTTAGGGGATACATTTATAATTCTAATTAATACATTTGCATCGGAACTTCGTTAGGTAGTAAAGTGATTATACCTTTAACTCTTGATACTTCTCCTGAGAAACCGTGTTTTTACTTGACCCCGGCTTTTCAGCGTTGTCTTCTTCAAAGACGCTAGAGTACTCTTCTTTTATGTTCTCAACCTCCTGGAAAATTAATTCGGAATAAAAAATGTTTTTAAAACTTCTACATACGTTTTCGTGCCGTGGTTGTGCACTGACGAAGGATTTACAAAAGTCACATGTTTAAATCTCTGCCTCGCGCTATAAAGCTGCAAAAAATCTCACGTGTTCTGCCAAACTTTTATTGTTATATTAAATAATACCACAACTGACCTTTAATAATGCTTTACTTTATTAATGGCGGGACCATTAATCCCAACAGCTTCTTTACAGTTATTCTCCAACAAAAAATATTTTTGCACGAACACTCCTAAAGCTATACTCACTCTTTGTGATGTCGAAGCCTGATGATCTCGATAGAACTAATCGTCTATATATCTTACAGTACTACTGTATACTTACCAAATGCTGTTGTAAATTGCAGACCGTCAAATTCTTCACTACACCCCGCATTGTGTCCATAATAGTTTTCAAACAGTAACTATACTTACCATTGTATTGGAATGATATAGCGTTAATAGAATCAATAGAAGTTATAATGGTGTATTAGATTACACATAAAATGCACAATCTGTCAATTAGGTTAGAAAGGTTTTACAATAGAAAAGTCATATCATCATATCAAGTATTTCTTCCGATTTGCTTTTGTCATAAGTTTCCTTAAGTCATAATTAGCTAACATCTAAATAGCCGTTTTTTTATTTGACAATGCAAATTTACAGTTTTGCTTCTCGGGTCAGCCAACTCACCCAATAACAGAGCATAAAACTTAGTAGGAAACTTTTTAATTATTATGTTCGCGCAAATTCTATAGATGGCATTACCACTAGTGCGATATTTTGTGAATCGCGGTGCATGATTTTTTCTACTTAAATTACCTTCCTATCGGTTTTATGTTTTTATCCAGTAAAAATAGGATTCACGCGATGTAATTGTTGTGTCATTGGGGATGCGCGCGTCACGTACCTCAGTCATTTTCAGCCACATCTCGACGTTGCGACGTTGCTGCTTTGTGAAATGATCGGATACACGCTGGTGTTTCGCCGCCGTCAGAATTTTCGCTACCTGCTCGACTGTTATAACATTCAAACATTTAATACCACATCAAGCTACCCTACCGCTGGATACTGACCTCGCCACCAGTCCGGCTCGGAGGACCAATATATCATTTCCGGTAAACCGATGTTAAGATAAGGTCGAGTTAATCAGCAGCTTTATTGTTGTACAGGCCATTTGTCGAAATGGCGTCCAACGGCGGTTCATAGGAGTCCAAAACATAAGAAGCGTCCATATTTTTATATTCAGAAGGGGTTATTTTGATCTAGGCCCCCCTCTTCAAGGCTGCTGCATTCAAAATCACAGGTGTTGTTGGTGTTCATAGACAATATGAATTGTCTAAAATCAGTCTAACGGCTTGAGCTTTTGCACACTTATCACATAATAAAAAGTAAACAACGATGGAATATTTTAACAGACTAAAGAAGTTTGTCAGACAGATGATAAACAGTAGAAATTTTTGTCATTTTACAAATAATGAGATATTATCGCATCACCAACCTTAACTTGCAAGCTTTTTGAAATCAAATCTTAATTATGTTGATATCTCTGGCTGCTAATAGAAGATCGCCGTAACTCTTGTTTCTTTAATCAAAAGCAAGCTCGCATTCTAATATACTTACGAAAGAAGCTTGCGGGATAAAAAATTCTGCGTCATGCAACACTTACCTAATAAAACTGAAACCTCAGGCAGCTATTTCTGAGGTTTCCGTTTGAAAGCTAAAACATCAATTTTGCTTTAGTATATTCAAACACAAACAAGCAAGCAGTTAAAGTAATATAACTTATTAAAACTTGAAATACCTTTTTAACTTAAACACAGGAGGTAAAGTTTAATAAAATAAAATAATGAGTTACATAACTTATTTTGATAACAAAATTTTTAAGTCTTCGCATTTATGACTTTAAAATTTTTATCAGTGCTGTTTGAGTCTGAATTATAAACTAAAGTTATCTTATAAGTAAAATCTTACCATTGATTTGAGATAAAAAATTACATGAATGTTTTTTCATCCTTTCCAATGGAAAATTTCTATGCAAGATAAACTTCTTGAAATTATCCTTCCACCCTTAAACAATAATTTAAGAAAAATCTATGACATTTTGCCATAACACTTACATTGCATAACAATATGTGCGAATCTCTCCTTCAGAGAGGCTTTAAAAGTTTGAAATTCTTCATCCAATTGCATCTTTTCATTAAACAGCCTCCGAAGCTGGTTGTTACTGGCCTGTATCAATGAATAGAACGCATTGGCATTCTTTTTGTTGCACTCCCCGCGCTCTAACCACACCGTTAGAGTCTGAAATGATTTTGTACTAGTAAATACAAAAATCAGTTATTAATATAGAAAATGCTATATGAATTTGAATATTAATATGAACTTGAAATCAGACTTCAATGATTATGAAAAGATATATAACTCCTTGAAATTGAACATAAAATTTTTGTTTAAGAATTTCCATGACAAGTTTTAACCCTTATCACTCTAAGTGTGCCTCATAGGCACGGACACAGGGACTACCAAAGTGCAGGAGATTACTATAAATACTAAAATCAAAATTATATTACTTGTAAAATTAATTGAATTGTTTTGAATTACTCTTTTATTATTATTTAATTATCATTGTAGCATATAAAATTAGAGAAGTAAAAACCATCAAGTCGAAATATGATGAAAATAAGTTAGTTACCGAACAATATCAACACTTAAAAGTTGAAGTGATAAAGGTTGAACAAAACTTAATTATTGATTAAGACTACGGTTTTCAATTAAACAACATACTGGTGCAGTTTTAGCGAATTCCTCTTCACTCTTAATTTTGTCTGTGATGGCGGCCAGACCGGCGGTAGTGAACGGTTCCACTCGAGGCGGACTTTTTCCCCGTTTACGGTGGTACTTCTCATATTCACCCTCGTCTTCTCTATTCTATGAAATAAGAGAAATATAATATCAACCTACCAAGACACGCAGTCGAGATTTAACAGATTCCTGGTCTGGATATTTTGTCTTTTTCTAACACTCAGTACAAATCATTCCTACTCGCTCGCTTGCACTTATGGACCTTGCTCGCCACATCGCATTCAATAATGAAATGTATTAAATGCGACTGATTTGCGATATCGCTGAGTGAGAGTACTTGTAGCTGTCTATGTGAATAGAAGTAACAGATGTGACGAGTCATAATTATTTCATACGATTTTTCACATACTATTCATGAAATGTAGAAAGTATGTATTAGGGCCATACCTCCCGTAAATAGTAGACTTTATTTAGCAAAATCGAAATAAATTACACATTAGCGCTTACAACTAACGGCAAGGAATCCGGTGCACAGTTTTTAGACTGCGATAATAAAACCGATTTAACAATGCAGTTATGCACAAAAAAAATATCACTCTTAATATATACTCTGCCACATTAAAGTTTGTTTAAGTTGTCCACATTTCAAAAATGTCATAGCAGCCATGATAATGGGATAGATTGTATAGCTTTTACATAAATATACATATTGATACAGTATTATACAGACACAAAAAAAAATTATTTAACCAGCAATTAAATTACTTACTACGGCATAATCAATATAAATTGTTGTCGCTTCGCTGTCTGTCTGATCAAGAAATTTTAAACGGTGTCCGGAGAGAACGAACGCTCGTTCCATTTGGTCCTGTGCAGCGAATCGGACATGTCGAATACCAAGACTCTGTAAGTGATCCGGTGAATTTACTTCAGTGATCTCACCAAATCTTTCGAATATCTCCGTTACCATCTCAGTGGTGACAGCGATTGGTAGGCCACCAACAACGACAGTACGGCAACCTTTAGGACGCTCGCGCCTCACTGGGGTTGTACTTCCAGGTATAGGCGGTAAAAGTGAACCAAAGGTAAGGAATATCTGTTGATTTGGCATGACTGGCATTAGGTGTTGATTCATCATCATAACATTTGGATCCATCATGTTTGGCACCATGTTTTGTATCATATTCATGCCAGTCATCATACCATGCATCTGAAAGTCCATTTGCTGGTGTCCCATCATGTTACCATGCAACAAGTTATTGTATGCCATCAGATTACCTGGTAAATAGGATTTAAGCATTTAAAAATTAGTGGTAGTTCTTTAGATTATATATAGACGGCAAAAATCGGAAATGTCGTATCTCAAAAATTTCCAAAATCAATGAAGTAGTAACTTTAGAATATTCCAATTAACTGTATCAAGTAAGGTATAAAAACAATGATCATAAACATATATAAGAAAACTATATTCCAAATTTTTAGCTTTCTATCATTATGAATTCAGGAGTTACGAATTTTTGAAGTTGTGTTTTTGGCTGTGTAATGTTGGAGATTTCACGATACGACAGAATCGCTTTCTACCATTGATATGTTTTATCATTTATTAACTGCCTCCGTGGCCTAGTGGTATAGGCCCGCGCTTTACAAAACGGAGGTCGTGGGTTCGAATCCCGCGGAG
>DWHO01004457.1:0-11051 GCA_018247575.1 Eurytides lysithous rurik
TTTTTTTTTTTTTTTTTTTTTTTTTTTTTTTTTTTTTTTTTTTTTTTTTTTTTTTTTTTTTTTTTTTTTTTTTACTTCACACTTAAAACTCTTAAAAATAGGTATTTTGCTTCGAAGTGATACATACTAATTGTTAATAACATATACAAAATAAAATAACAATGATACCTATCTTACAAAAATAACTTTAGCACACTTAACTAATATTGTAAAACACTTAAAGTGGTAAATAGTCCATATAACTAAAATATAATAATAACAAAATATAAGCTAAAAATAACATAATATAATTAATCTAAGTAATAGATTCTAGGAAATATTGCTTTAGTCTCTTTTTTAAAACATTAACCGACGAAACTTCTGTGACACAAAAAGGGAGACCATTACATGTAACTGGCACTAAGTATTTCATGGAACGTTTGCCATAGTAATTATTAATTCTAACTGGCCTGCTGAACCAATTCCTTTGGGTACGCGTTGGGCTGCTGCGGGTTATCGGTTTAAACAACTCTTTCCTATTGATATTATCCTTTATTATATGTAGTTTAAACTTACGCTCTATTGGCAGTACTTTATTATTTTTATATAGTTTTTGTCGATCTGATTTACATGTAGTGATGACTTTTTTACTCGATATTTGTTTTATTATTCGAATGTGCAATCTTTTTACTTTTTCTAGATGCGTTTTAAAAATGCCACCCCAACAGCTCAGCCCGTACCCGAGCAAGGAATCAACCAGAGCGTAGTATAAACAGCGCATAGTGCTTCTGCTTACCACATTCCTTAAGTAATAAAATTTAGTTAACATTAATCTTAACTTTGCACATAGTTCTCCAATGTGGAGCTTCCATGACATATGGCAGTCAACAATCATACCCAGATATTTGTAGGAGGAGACACATTCAAGCGGTGTACATCGGCAGAGCAAAAAATTTTGGTGAAAACAGTCATACGAGTGGCCCGTAATGGTTACTGACTCTCTCGGTTCCTTCATATAAGGCGAATGGATATACATGCATTTTGTTTTACTTAAATTTATTACTAATCCATTATCGTGAGCCCATTTACATATGTTATTAAAATCCATTTGTACCTTATTTACAGCATTTACTAGGTCACTGTCCGCATAAATTAAGCATGTATCGTCAGCGTACATATACATTTGACACTTTTCAACGACATTGCAAAGGCTGTTTACATGCATGACATATCCAAGCGGCCCGTACACTGAACCGGTGGGTACACCGAATTCGGTCTTTTCAAGCGATCCAGTCGTTCCTGCAATGAGCACTTGAAGTTGTCTGCCAGTGAGATAAGTTTTAAAAAATTCACTAATGGGCCCACGTACACCACACTCACTCATGGCTTGAATTAAGCCTGCGTGGTCCAGAGTCTCGAAAGCCCTGCGGAAATCAATGAAGACAACCACAACATGCTTCCTCTCATGCAGACTGTCATTAACATAGTCAGAGAAGCACAAGAGGGCCGAGGTGGTGCTTCGGCCTGGACGGAAGCCATGCTGCACCTCTGACAGAGCGTTCCGTGCTTCTAAGAATTTACTAAGCTGTGAAACTATTACTTTTTCCGTTATAATATTTATAACCGATAATATCGATATAGGCCGGTAATTTGAGTACTCTAAGTGGCTGCCCTGTTTATATATTGGCCTGATTAAACTGACTTTTAATAAAGAAGGATAAGCGTTGTGCTTTACACATAAATTAATAAATTTTGCCAAAATTGGACTGATTTTATCTTTTACATACTTAAGATCTCGTGCCCTAATTTTATCAATGCCAGGCGACTTATGAACGCTCAACCCGTTTATAACTTTCATAACCTCACGCGGGCTTACTTCAGTAAAGCGAAAAGATGAGTCACATTCGTTTACGTAGCCAGATCTGTCTAATAATTTAACTGAACAGTCGTGTCTAATATCAATTATTTCTGTCGCAAACGACTTTCCAAAAGAATTACAAATGTGAAGGATATCATTGTTTTTTCCTAAATACTTTTTTATAACATTATCTATATTATTTGTTTCCCGCCCTAACCAGTTATTAACCTTCTGCCATATTTTTCTAATGTTCCCGTTACATTGTTTCAATTCCCCACGTTTATATGCATCTTTAATTTTATTAATGTACTTATTAGTTTTGTTCCGATACCGAGTATATTCTAATCTAAAGTTCATATTTTTTGGCAAAGACTTCCACTTACGAAAGAGTTCATTTTTTCTATCGATCATAATAAGTGCTTTTGTATCGGCCCATGGATGCGCCGTGCTCCTGCTCGGCGTAACTTCTATCTCAGCGTAACTATACACATGCGTAAAATCAGCATATAATCTATTATAAATTTGAATAGGGTCGGTTATATCCGCGTATACTTCCCAATCTATTTTATCGAGTTGCTCCTTTACACGACTATTACTTAGAATGCTCTTACTTTTCACCACCTCCTCCCGACCATAACACACATTAGTTTCGATATTACCGCCGATTAGGTAATGGTCGGAGATCCTACATGCGAGCAAGTGCGCGTGCGACTGGCGCCGGCTGCGCACCCACAGATGATCGATACACGACGACACTGCGCTCCCGCTCACTATCTCTTCGCGCGTCACATCGTTCACTAGACACATAAAGCCCCGCTCACACAACGTATTCATATATTTGCTCGTAATATTGCTAGCAGTTTCTTCAATCGTATTTATGTTCATATCTCCAATCAAAATCACATCCTGGCCCGATGGTATAGACTCCAAAACAGTTACAAGCTCCTCTATGAATTTTTCTCTGTTACTCTGAGGTGGTCTATAAATAGATATAATATTACAGTCGTACGTGTTAAAGCTCGTTTTAGTGAACATTATTTCCATTTGTGACATATTCATGACTTCAATCTTCACATTTATGTTTTCCCATGAGTACATCAGTATTCCCCCACCTCTCTTACCCTTTCTTGTTCTTGAGTACATATTATATCCCGCTATTTTATACATAGGTAATTCTTCTTCTGCAATATTTATCTCGGTTAAAATGGCTATTTTAATCATATAGTTGCATGCTTTCATTAGTTGTAAAAATTCCGCGTAATTTTTCCTCAAAGATCGTATATTTAAGTGAATTATATTAAAGTTAGACCCTTGCTCGTATACGTGCTGTCCCCACGATGATATATCATCAAACTTTTGTATGGAAGGGTTATTAAACATTGAAGCTTCATCATCATCCTCACTATCGTCTACGAATTTATTAATTGTCGTTGGTGTGACCATGGCTTAATAGATTACCACTATCGCTGACCGCAGCGCTCGATATCGGTCTCAGATCTTATGTTGTAGATATTATTTTCAATGTCGTTCTTTTTCACAAGTATCCGCGAATTTTGTATCCAGATGTATTTGAATGTAGGTTTTAGTTGGGATTTAGTTAACCAGAACAGCTGTTTTATAGCGGGAGTAAGGTCTTCATTGATGTAGATCAATGATTTATTATTGTTTCCAAAAATGTCGTGATTCGTTATGTGTGCTTTTCGTTGCTTAATCCATTGGTTTCTAGCTTCGCGCGAGATCAAGGTAACGATCACCGGGCGTGGTCGATTTTTTGCTTCTGCCGTTTTTATCGAACCTACCCTACGCGCTTCTTTAATGTATTTCTCCTCAAGTTTTAGTTTATAGGCAACTTTTGCGACAACATTATTAATATTCTCATCGTCTGTAACGTCCAGCCCACTTATTTCGACATTATTCTCTTTTTCTTTCATCTCCATTGCCGCTACTCTTTCTTCAAGCGCCTTGTTGCATTTTTCAAGGTAGATGTTTTTATTTTCTAAGCTTGATATCTTCTTTTCCGCTGCTTCCTTGAACTCAACCATCACTTGATATCTCTCAGTAAGCAGGTCCATCCTGTTGGCCATTTCTTCTATCTTCTTTTCCATTTTAAAGACCACGTTCATTTTATTGTTCAGTTCGTCCAGTGAATGAGCGATGGCCGGACTTTGTCCTTCTTGAGGTGGGCTTTGCTCCTCTCCCATATTCTTGCGAGCCCGACATTCCTCACACAGCCCATTGCATAAATACTTATTTGGAAATTTGATACATTTTTTGTGGTACGTTGACTCACATGGACCCTCACACTGCAGTACATCGTCCTTAACTTTTGACACAAATTGTTTGCATTTTTTACACTGCGCCATCATTGATCACTATCTCGTTACACACTTCGAAACTTTGTACACAACTTTATGTCACCTACAACTTACCACGCGTCAGCACACTAAGAGCGCGCGCGACTGACTAGGTTATTTTCACAAGTCTACCTTACTTGTTTATTAACTAATCAGTCTTAAAATTGACAATGCTACATTAGGTACGTTATATTAATACAATTATAAATACACAAACAACGTTTTGAAATTAAGTGGTAAATTAAATAATATAATTATATGTAATTGTTTTGAACAATAGTGGCGTCTATAATAGGTATACATATTAGGACAGTAAGGGTTATATAAAAAATAAGTGAAATGTGTTTTCTGTGCATTTTGAAATAAATAAATAAGACTGATACATATATCAGTCTTGTTCTAGGACACATACAGCTTATAGTGGCCTACATCGATTTATTTGTCTAAAATTTTCACGTTACGATTACTTTGCTACAATAATAGTCACAGTTAGACTGTGATGTAACGTTGTGTGGTTTTGGTTACCCCGTCTAACGTACGTTATGAATCGGGTATATTTATTAGATTGTTTGGGACTTAGAACAAGTTTTAAAACAGGTTCTCGGCGAGCGGCAAATCCTCGTTTTAAAAATGTTGTTTATTAGTTACTAATGGCTTAGTGCCATTTTTGATTTTATCTTGTTATATATTTTTTAACTACTTAGAAACTTGTTGGTGAGCAAATTATACTACTGAAATATTAGGACAAACAATTAATCACTTGGTTTTATTATATGTAATGTAGGCAATATAAAGATATACCGACCTGCAAGGATTCGCTGACACGATTTGTATAATTTTTTAAAATATCCATTTTTTCCACTTTGCATCTTCTAAAATTCAAATAAAGACTTTAGGAATCAAGGCTGAAAAGAATGTTAATAAGTTTTAATTTGTTTTAACGGAGATCGAATCAACTTTATTTTTTATTTTATTTTCTATTAAACATTTAAAGACTACCTTTGTTTCATATGTATTACGCATGTACATATGATACTTATTTATCAGATTTTTACATATTTCAAGGATCACAATTAGAGTCCTGTTGAATAGTGGTAAGCTTATCAGGCTGAATCCTCTTCCCGTAGACATTTTATATAACGTAATACAATGGAAGAAAGTAATGCAAATAAAATAATAAAAGAAATTTCCATGTCTATAATATATATTGAATAGTAACAATTTATATTGTTGTAAAAATATTAAATTTAAATTGAATCAAATTACCAATACACTTGATAAAAAATATCATATTCGATTTTAGGGCAAAGTGAAGTTAACTTTTGCAGTAAAACAATAATCTTCGTATATAGTAAACGAGTAATCGTTATGCGATACCGCACAATGACAAAAGTAGTAAAACTGGGGATCGATAGGTTCCCGTGAGAACACGTATGTATGGTTGGAAGCCTACGCCATCCCGGCCTCTTTGTAGATGCCGTTCCAAAAGGCTACAATTTCAGCATCTAGGGATTTCCCCGGCGTCAATTTCTCAGCTATGTCCAAATAACCTTCCGACGCCGCGTCATACTTGGGCCATGTCACGCCGAGTGATGAATCTGGAGTCGGGTTCCTAAAGGGAGAAAATATTCCTATTATATTTCTTACAAATCAGTGTAGTTTAGGCCCTTAGTGTAGTTATAGGCCGTTAAGATTATTCGGGAAATCAAACCACCGTCAGTAGTTATAGTTATTTGACTACAAATCGTTAATGTGTAAAGGTTACTGTGTTCTGTTTTAATAACAGCAGTGTGTTCTAGGTGTAGAAATGCGGAAGCTTTTGGCGAAAATTTCAAAATTATTTTCAAAATTCTGGATAGTTCAAAATACTAAGAGGTACTGTGCAAACGTATTGCTTACCACGGTTTGATCGTCTCATCACTTAAATATTTAAAAAAAAAGGAAATAAAATAAGTGCCATTTGGGTAAAAATTTCCGCTAGGAATAACTGCTGGTTTTCAAACTATAATTTACCTCGTTCTATGATTGTCGGAGTATCAACGAAACAAATTTTCTATGTTTTACTTGAATGAGCTGTGCAAATTTTTCCAGTATCGTAAAATTCGATGGTCCTTTTACATTGAAAATTATTACATTTAGAAAATTGTATACCTGTTTAGATAGGATTTTAATGTATATAACATTTGTAGGAAAGGGTAAAGATTAATATGCTTCACTTATTTATTATGGTTTCCGTTAATTTCCATATATCGAACCAGTTAAAGACCAGAGTCTTCTTTTATAAAAAAAGAAAGTAATGTTATAAGATTAATTTGTTTTTGTGGGTTTAAATTGTGCCTAATATATTCATTAATTTCGTAGTTATAAATTGTTAGACAATGTTCAATTACATTAAGTACCCACACCTACCCAAATTTAGCAAAGTTTGTAAAGAGCGCACATGTTTGTTGAACCATCTTGTAAGTTGAGCTCGATTTGTCTATTTGTAGGTTATGCTGCTTCGCATCGAACAGATGCATCAGGTCATCCAGGTGCGCTGCACCCACTAATCCATACTTGGAGCCTAGTCTTCCGAAAACAGATCTCTCCGAAATGCAGGAGAATTTGTACATGTAAGTTTTGCGTCCATTTTGGGAGAATAGATTGGCATATTTATGCACATCACGATAAAAGCATGATTGAGAAAGATACTGGACGATTTCCTTTATGTTTTTAATGCTGATTGGTTTCCCTCCAAAGTAGTATTTGTGGATTTTGTCTGATAATTGTAATATTGCAGTCGGAGTACTTTTAAGCAATATTTTACGTGGAACGATCGCTTCGCTGTATCTGTTGTAGAATTCGATCAAACCACTTTCAAGAGTCGGTATGCCAATTAAAGCTTCCTCACTGGTATACCCAATCATCAAATCTACATCATTGATACGGCCATGTTTCAATGCTTCCTCGGGATCTTCCGTGAGGAAATGGTCGAGGCCATAGTCTTTTTCTACAACTGGCGTGAAATGAAACATTTTGAATAGATTGATTGTTTCCTCAGAGGTGAAAATGGAAGGATTAGTATCGACGAGTTTGTCAATTGGAACATTTTCGAGGAATTCCAGGAGTTGCTCGGTACTCGTAGTCTCTAGACCTAGCTGTTTTCCGAGGGCAAAAGCCCGTCGCTTAGGTTCAAATGCGATAGACCAATCACAAAGGGGTACTCCACTCATTGCAATTGCTCTTTTGAAGAGTCCTTTCGACATTGGCGACAGGACGTGAAGTGCTGTGGACGCGCCTCCCGCGCTTTCACCGAAAACGGTGACATTGTCCGGATCGCCGCCAAAATTTGCGATATTCCTCCGCACCCATTGCAGAGCAGCCACTTGGTCTTTTAGTCCGGCGTTACCGGGCACTTCTTTCGTTTCTAAGCAAAGAAACCCTAAAACTTCGAGTCTGTAGTTAATGGTCACAACGACCACATCTCGAGCGACAAGGAAGTCAGGTCCATAGTTATCTACGTTCCCTGAGCCGCTTTTAAAACCACCACCGTGTATGAAGAACATGACTGGAAGCAAGCTATGGGGCTTCAAGTTCGGCGAATACACGTTTAGATAGAGGCAGTCTTCTGTTCCAGGGATGAATTGATTTGTGAATATATCTCTTTGTATGCAAACAGGTCCGTGTTCTGTGGCTTTTCGTATTCCCTTCCATGGTTCTGGCGGTAGTGGTGCCTGGGAATCCATAAAATTACATCTAATTAGGAAATAAATATTTTTATTTGCAGGACTTGAATAGCCCTATCCGCTGTCATATTGACAGTTAATGGAGGTAGTGAACTATTATTTACGTACGAATACATACCAAGTAATATAAGTCATATTAACTAATTTTGCTATTCAAATTCAAAATAATTGGTAAAATTTGTTTTTTTTCATTAATTGCGACTGAACAACACTGTCATACTGGATACAACACAATTTTTAAAAAACAGTACAATAACAAACCTCGTACGGCTTTTTGTGAAGAAATTTTGAACAAATTTTCCTTACAAAATTTATTCAGTTATTATACGCCGTAAACGTATAAAAAAGGCTGTTTGTACACTATTGAAATAAATGTCACAGAATTTAGGTAAATTAATTTATTATCAGTTGTGAGCCGTACCCCACAAATTACTTAGTAGGTTATACTCACCAATATTACCTTAAAAATTAAATGTCTGTCCTAATTCATACTATAATTTGAATTAGGTCCTAAGTAGGTATCGATTTAGATCACCTTCCCCTTTAAAAAATGGGTAAAAAAGGTTTAAAAAACAAAGTAGGTATACTGCTATTACAAAACTAAAAAAAACCTGGGAAACTCGAGTTCAGTTTCCTGACACTTATCTTTACATGGGGCAATTATTGTGCCCATATCCAGTAATTAACATATCGATTAAATGCATTGTCTGTTATTAAATGTTAAATTGTTTAATTCGTATTCTCGGGGGTAAGAGGTGCATGGCCGACTGGTTATGGGCTTTAAGTATTGCTGGGACTCACTTTGCAAGGAATCTCTTTGTGCTTCTTAAACTTTGTAACACTAGTAGTGTAAGTTTTTTAAACACTGGTATTTTAAATTTGAAATTACTTACTAAATGCACATGTAATGAGTAATTTCAAATTTAAAACAAAAATGTACGCTAACAATAATATTATGCAAGTTTTACTAATATTAGTCCACGCGAAAGTTCAACCGAGACTCGGAACATACATTTCTGCATAAAAATGACAACCGACAAATAAAAATGACACCAAAGTCTAACAATTCCCACGATTTACATTTCCTATCCAAAACTTCGTAAATACATCATAAAATTTTTATGAGTTTTATGATGTATTTACGAAGTTCCTAGTACTCGTATTTGTGTTTTATACACATGCGTGGGAATCGAACCCACACCAAATTTCAATGTAAATCCAAAAACCTACGAATTGCACCAAACTAGACAAGATTTATAAAATGAAAGAATAAGATCCTACATCTTTTTGAAGGCGGTTAAAAAGCAGTAAACATACTAAGTTAATTCAAGGCCTTAAGGTACGACGGGATTTGCATGTGTTTTTATTAGTTAAACGTGGCTTTAAAATTGTACTTGCGAAGTGAGGAGGAAAGCAGTGACCCATAGAGCGTTGTTTTTATTGTATGTATTACAGCGCTGCATTTTAAAAGAACATCTTTACTGTGTGCTAAAACGACATAAGCGTACAATAGCATTTCGTTCTATCACGTTGGGTAATGATGGTAAGTTAACGTAATCTTTAAAACTACGTAATTAATTCTAAAAATATTTTCACAGATTAAATTCTATTCGAAAGTTATTTGTTAAAAAGGAGAAGACAACAGGTTAATTGTTACTTAATATTATATATAATTCATACAATATTATAATCCTCTAAATTGAAACTGAGTGTTATCTCTGAATGCTTCGTCCATTTAATTTTTGGTGTCCTTGCAGGTAACAACCGAACGACTGTGACCAACGTGATGGATGTTTTTTAGGAAACAAAGATTATACAAAAACGTATAAAAATATCACTTATAATTCAGATCAACTACGTACACACTATTCTTACAGAGAAATAAACATTTTTCAAAGCGAACGTCATCTCACCTTAAACCTCAATTTTCCCAGCGGTGGTTTAGCGTATGGGATGCCCTTGAAGCTGTAATAACGTTTGTCGCCAGTGACCACTTCCAGTTCCTCGCCTTCCAGCAGACCTTGTTCCACTTCCATCAGCACCATTGCGTTATTCGACTATTTATTATTGTTATTATTCCAAAAAGTACCCCCGTATTATACGTCCACGGTTGCCGACGTTTGACTTTACGCGTGGATTGTCTTGTTGTGGCGTTTCGAGACGCGAACACACTCATTAAATCAGTTAACTACACAAACACACATTCAACAGATCACAAGCATTTTTGTTGCGGAAGCAGAAGGGCCAGGCAATCGCGTGCGTTAAACTATGTCTAATCTTTACTAAGTAGTCTATTAAGGAAAGCCGTAATTATTGTATTCTAATTGGTTTTTAATGAGAATGGTTGGCAGCTAAATCTGTGTTTATCATACCAAATTCGTCTAACTCGCATGTGCAACATATTAAACGCAAATTTGACTTTAACAAATTAAAAACCAAACTTTTCGACCTGTAAGAGATGTTTGTAAATAGGTCTTCGGTAATTCTAAAATTTATTTCAATTTTGTCATCTAATGCGGATTTAAATGCTTATTCAAGCGTTTTAAACGCTTGAATAAATTTTCTTAAATTCAATATCAAAATTTTCTCATCCGTAAGCAAAATTTTTCTGTGACCGCTTTGCGTACCGCTTAGGTAATTGTTTTGATTTTGCCAACATATTCTTTTTAAATTATCAGTTAAGAAATGACCAGCACGTCTCTTATAGGCAGCAAATTCTGAGTCATCTTTTAAAATGCGTGACATGGTTCTAGGTGCTATCTTCATCTCCCGAAATAAAGTCTTTTGTTTTCGGACAAGATTTCTTCGAATTCTTTCCCTTACTGCTTTGATCGCCTTTTTCATACGAACACTACTTGGACGGCCAGATCTTTTTCTGTCACAAATAGAGGAGGTTTCATTATACCTATCAATAGCCCGGTACACAAACATTTGACTAATACCAAACGTACGGATTTTTATACGGTGCAGAAACATGGACCATAAAATCCAAAGACTGTCAGCGAATTGACGCATTAGAGATGTGGTGCTGGAGACGAATGTTACGTATATCGTGGACCCAACGGCGGACAAACGTCTCTATACTTCATGAGCTCGGCACAAAGATCCGCCTTTCTGCCATAGTTAAATGCAGAA
>DWHO01004458.1:0-11050 GCA_018247575.1 Eurytides lysithous rurik
GTGCCGATTTACCATGTGCTCAACGGTGAAGGAAAACATCGTGAGGAAACCTGCATATTTAAGAAACGATAAAAAAATAAATCTTAATTATGTGAAGTCCGCCAATCCGCAGTGGGGCCGCGTGGCGGACTATGCTCTTATACCCTCTATATAGAGGAGGCCTGTGCCCAGCAGTGGGACATATATAGGCTGTTAAGTATTACATCGATCGATCATCCGCGAGGCTTCAAACTTCGTACGTGATAGAACTCTTTTTTTGCTAACTAGTAGCATTAGAATATTGTCAATTATATCTATAAAACAGAAACTAATACTAACATATTATTGGATTCCGGTTTAAAGATGACCTTACATGATGTTGATCTACCACTTGGGCGTTATAAAACAAAACTTGAAAATATTCTTTACAACGAGCTTATTGGACCGTTCAAAAGTTTTTGGTAGATCAAAATATGTACAGAGAAGTGGAAATTGGCGTGAAGTGTAAGCATACTGCGTTTTGTTCCCCACCTCCCTCCCTCCTCCTTCCTTTACCTTTCCATTCAAAAATTCCTATTTTAAAGGCCTTCCATCAGGTGAGCCGCTTGCTCGTTCTCCTACCATATAAAAAAGATAAGCGTTTGTCGGGAAATGTTTACCGACTATAGAGATTACTTCAAAATATTATGTGCTATTATGTTTTTACGAGTAAGCGTATAATCTGTGTTAGTTACAGGTTATTTGCCTCCATGCCTAATTTTCTAAAAAGAAACGCGCTCCGTAATGAATCGCTCCAGTAAAGAGGTTAATTTGATCATATCATTTCAAGTACAGCCATGAAGCTGACGCAAAAATTTTAACACGTTGCATTTTCGATCAGCACAAAGTGAAATAATTAAAAGAGCACCTACGCTAAAAACGTAAAATGTTTTATGTAAAATAAAGTGTTGTGACAATTTTAATTACGCATGCATCATAATGAAAATACATTTTCAATGTAATTAAAATTTAATAGCGTTGAAGTTTGTTAAAATGTATTATATGTAACTTTATTTCTATTGCAATTAATTAAAACGTTGACCGAGCAGAGATACTTTTGGAATTGTTTATTATAGAATACCTGGCACAGTGCCCAACGTAAATAACAAATATTATGAATGCAAAATTACTGGTATACCTTAACAGAGCAGAGGATTGGTCGGTTTATGAACATCGGTAAACATTTATATAAGAAGAGTTACAGGCCACTTTCTATTAAGATAAAAAGGATATAAATTAGGTAAAATCAAAACCAACGTAATTACGACCTACAATTTATCATTTTTGTTATAAATATAAAATTATTAATGAATAATAGTGGATTTTGTACAAATGCTTTTGATGTTTAAATTAATTATACTCCAAAAGCAGTCAATGACACACTAAAAAGCGCATACCCACTATCGAATAGGCAAGAACTTTAATTCCAACAGTACTTAATAGATGTCATCTCCATTGCTATCTTTACCTTAAAAACCTTTGACGGATCGAATATCAGTAGTAACAAATATTAAAATTTCTTTTCTCCACTAGGCTCTAATGCAAGCTTTCTTGACACTGTGTCAGATAGTTCATTGAGGTATACCAAAAAGCTTTTACAGGCGTCAATTCACCTGTCGATAATTGACTTCCTATCACAAGCTAATGATGCTTGTATACTAAGATATTGACGCTCTTGTCTAACGCACACACGAAACTATAATAGAGAACCGTTAACACAAAATAAAGTAATTTTGTCGTTTGTATATTAATAAAAACTCGCTTGTTAGTTTATTTTTTTTTATTAAATTCTTCCGAATTAACAGTTAAAAGGTTAGAACATGCTTAGCCCCGCCTTATTCGCCACCCAGCGACTTAAAATTTTATATTTCGACGCCTACAACGCTGGAAACATTACACTTTAAACCACTACACATTTCGTTACACATTATTGTTTTGAAATAATTATGTATTTAGTGCTTACACATTAGATATGTATGGCTACAGTGTTATTGTAAATCTTCTATGTATTAATTATATGTTAAAGCTCCATTTAAATAAATTACAATCTAGCTGGGAAAATGGTATACATACGTTCAAGCCTACATTGAAGACATAGAATTTTGCAAAATTTAGCTTATTATTTTCAAACTAAATAAAGTAATTTTATCACTTTTATTTAATGTTTAATTTATCTTAAAATTTTCGGTATATTTAAAGTTTAAACAATACGTAAGTATAAATGTGGCTATAAAATACATGTATTCATTCATTTACATTAGTAACGAGAATATAATTTACCAAATGGAGATAACTTTACCGATTTATTTATGAAATAACTGTTATAGTAATACACTTATTTGTTAGGAATATTTTATAATTATGTATATAAAATTCGTAACAAATAAGTGACAATTATCTCTTTAATGCAATTTGCTATTTGTTTATTCGTGTGTAAGGTATGTATTAGCATACGCTTGTTTGTTTACGTTCTAAGATGTGGGCTACATATGGTCGATCGAATGTCAATTTGCGAACTCCTTTGTCATTCACAGAGATATTCGGAATGTGTTAACCGAGATTATGTGGTATATAAACCAGTCAGTATTATTATATGAGTATATTTCAACGACAACAAAGTTTACATTTCTACTAAAATTGCTCGTTGATTTTTGTTAAAATATCTTAACACACATATATGTGTTAAAATATATATAGTTAATACAAAAGTTAAACAACGAGATGTTATGACAAGTGAGTCACAAAAGTGTTCACGAACTTTTAGCGAAGACTAGGCTTGCTTATAGAAAGTTCCTGAAGCGTATCCGTGCGGAAATTCAGGCGACGTCAACTGATTTCACAAAGAAAATCATGATGGTGTCAATAAGTAGCCTGGGCAGACTTTTATATGTCCCATGCAGTGGCGATACTACCATACAAGGCCAAAAGCCCGGCTTGCTCTACTAAGGAGTAAAATTTATAAATCTTAAATAGCACATAATTCCCACAACGCTTAAATTTAAAAATAAAGGGCTTTTGAGCTTGTATGATAGTACCGCCACTGGTCCCATGCATTCTTACCATTTCCTCTTTTTTCTCATATTTATCGTAAGTTAGTTATCTGAGTAATTTACAATATAAGTGTACAAGGTACCATGATGTAGATATTATTTTCTTTTTCTATGAATACACCAGACATGGAGTGGAAAACACGGATCGTGTAAATTTTAATCTCTTCTATTGAATAAACCGTTTTGTTTATTGATGAAATGGAATGAAAACTTCTTGAATTTTCTTTGCAAATATTTTATCTTATAAAATACTTTGAGATAAACTTGCAAGATATATATGTTCCTGGGGTGAACTCCAGGAAAAATATTGTTCTTAAAAGAAAAACTTCAGATTTATGAGAGTCTTTAAGGACATATAACTCCTTATTTTGAGACCATTTTTCAAAGGCGGCAACACTCGTTTTAAAACATTTTTACTTATCTACCGAACGACAATTTTATTTATAAACCGAACGTTTGCGTTACCATTTTTATTTTTGCACAACGCCATTCACCCGATTGGACCTCTTCAATCAAATGAGTCTATGACGTGCTTTTGAAATAACTTGTTGAGAAGTATTTTTTCTTATTTATTACTATATTTTTAATTTATTATAATTAAGTATCTAAAAATTTTATATTATTTAACAAATGTATGCAGAAATAATGAAAAAACAGTCAAACATACGTACTCCTATTTCATAATCATCTACAAATTAAGGAATTTAGACAGAATTTATCACGGCATTATTTAAAGACAAAAAACCTGACAGCAATAAAAAAAATCAACAATGATTTTGTTGATTTTTTTTTTATTGCTATAATTGACAAGCGGCGAAGGATTAGTGGAGATAAGGTATAACATGCATACAAAAAGAATAATTGACTTCGTTCTTTTCGTAATCGGTTTAAAACTTTACGGTCGCATATGAAGCGGTCGATGCACTTTAACAGTGCTAAATTATTCGCGCATAGAGAAAAATTGCTGGAAATTCTTGCCCTTCGGTTGTTAATGTGCGTGAAGATCCACTGGCTATAAAGCTTCATCGCTGCCGTAGCAATAGCACCGCTCATTTACATACAAATTCACAACAAGGGAGGGAGAACTGAACACGCTCTATTTCATAATGAGACGGACCCCACTAAATTAGTCCGCATGTTGAGGGCCTAATTAGAATTTTTATTAAACGAACAGAGAAGATTTTCCCGCAGATTTTCAATTTTAAATCAGCGATTGCCTATTTGGCGATATCTACTGATGAATGTTTTTTAAACCGTTCATTCGTTGAATGATACAATTATTGAATGTGACATTTATGATTTGTCAAATCACGTGTTTGGTAATAATATATTATAAACGTAAACAACGAACGTATTCGCTTATCTAATTTACTTTGATTTCATAAACATTAAAATAAAATAAAAAATATTATTTTAAAGACGATGTTATAATTTACGTTTATTAAAATCTCCTTGACAAACTATAGCTCCGTAAATTTCATTCTCCGTGATACATTAGGTTGTAAAAAGGGTACAAATTTAATATATAGATCGTACGCTTTTTAATATGTGGATAATTTTAGATAAATCAATTTGTCATATAATATAAATTGTTTGTACTTTATGAGTAGGCAGTAACGGAAATGCAAATGTCGCAATCGTTGTTAACTGATTACCACTTCCGGTTCACAATTGCAAGCGAGTTCATAGTCTTTTAAAGGAATACCATATTATTAATATGATGAGATTTATAATAAAGACGAAGGCTAAAATCACGAATACTATGACATATTGAGAGCACAAGTATAGCTAATGTCATTTTATCTGTCGGTTTGTTATAATTATTTATTTTAGTTGATTAATATATTTTTTTTTATCTTTTAAGCTACTGTCATAAGATTTTTTTACATATAGGTATATCATCATAAATGAATTGTAAAATACACTGACAGACTCAATAACTGCGTCTAAGTTTGTGATTACTTTCCAAATAATATTTTTGATAAGTATGCAAATTTTTTTAGATAAACCTAATGAAAATTTCTGTACTGTCCACTAATTAAAAGAAAACAAAATTTAAAAATAGAACTGCAGTAAAAGATAAAATTACAGTTAGGAAAATAAAATTTATGGATAGTCTCAAATTCGTGTGTTATTAGAGTTAAGTTTTAAATGAATTCTTTTTTTTTTCTTTTGCGATTAAAATTGTTGTCCCAAATAGTATTGATTATTAGTCTTTTAAACACAACAAAAGTTTCGTAACCATAAATATGAATACTTCGCCCGAACAAGCCGCTCAAATTGTGGCATTGGTGCGGGAAGGCTTGGATCAACGAACAATTGCTAGAAATTTAAATTTAAACCAGTCTACAATTTCTAGAGTATACCGAAGGTTTGTAGAGACAGGTTCTTACAAAAGGAAATCAGGTACCGGCAGAACACGGGCAACACGTTGACGTATCATGACGAACGAATAATTGTTTCAATTTCCCTACGGAATCGCTTCCTCACGTCAGTAAACAGCAAAAAAGAGCTAAATGAAGTGTGTGGAGTAAACGTGAGTTCACGAAGTATAAGAAGGAAGCTTAAGGATGCGGCAATCACCTCTCTTAGGTCAGCAAATAGTCAAAGCTGTCTGCAGCTTACAGACAAGCTCGCTTAAGATTTGCGCGTGAACATCTTAATTGACTGAAGAGCAGTGGGCCTCCGTATTGTTCACCGATGAGTGTAAGACAAGTTTAAATGATATAAACGTTCAGAAAAGTGTCTATCGTCTACGTGGGGAGAGATATACTCAAAGTTGCATTGAGGAGCGCGATCCTTTTGGAGGCGGTTCGTGTATAGTGAGGTATTTCGATGACCGGGCGAACGGAAGTTGTGTTTGCCGACATTGATCAAAAGGTGTATTCACGACACAACACTATACGAGAGGTTTTAGAAGCTCACGTGGTATCTCACATGGGATTAATAGACGGAAATTTTACTATAATCCAAAATAAAGCCCCACCACACAACAACGCATGAGTTCGCAAAACATAGCGAAGAGGTTGGGATACGTACCACGAATTGGCCAGCACGCAGCCCGGATCTCAATCCCATTGAGCATGTTTAAAAAGAAGTCGCAATATAATAAAGACTATATATATATATAATAAAGACGGGCATTCGAAAACCATTAGCACACGTCCACCATTCGGCACGTTCTGTGCGGGTTAACGCAGGAACGTAAGACTGCGGTCGTCAGTTACAGAGTTTACGAGACGATTATCGTACATTTGTATCGATTTCACGGGGCGCCGAGAAAAGGTCGGGCGATCATCGCAATCTGTTGCACCGACTTAGCGCTCTATTATTGAGACGGATTCTTTGCCTCGACTCGCGACACTGCGCAATAACGAATAAGAGTAAATAGAATGTATCGCTTTCATTGCAGTTTCATTGAATACTGAATAGTAAATAAGCGAACATGGAACCCTTTTCTGAATAGTAATAAATAAGCTTTGTTTTTATTATGTTATGTACAACGTTAATATAATAAAATATGATACTCATATATAAAAAGAAAACGTTGTCTTTTTATATATGAGTATCATATTTTATTCAGTTGAGTAAATGTTAAACATATGACGCATTTAAAGTACAAATAAATAAATATTAATTAGTTATTGTCTGCGGTCTCATTTAGGTAGAATTCAATAACGATGTAATTTCATATCGATAACTTTGCAACCGCAAACATTTTGGGGCCGCGTAGTTGACGATCGTTCAATATGAAATATCCAAAGAAATAAAGTGTTCTTTGCTTAAAATTTTAAATATGAGGGTGACGTTAGCATACAAACATAAAAACAAATTTCTGTGAAAATGAAAGACTGTAACTTCAAAAATAACCCAGCCTACAAACAGTTTCTAATCAATTATTTTTTGATCCGATCCATAGGTAGCAGTATCAAATCCAAGCACCTCAAAACGCGCTGTATTGGGGTGCTTGGATCAGGTTATTTTTAAATATAGGATACTTAATTATATCCACTTATTTACAAATCAATAACGATGCATACTATGTTATATAACTAGCCATTTCGACATGCACCTTTTATAAATTCTAATAATCATTTTAACTATTTTCAAGCGTTGTGATCAAGATAATGTGGTTACATTATCTTGATCGCTCGTTATTATAATATAAATTTGGAGTTGTATAAAGCTAATACAGAATAATTCATTTACCACTAGTCGGTTAGTAACAAGCAATAAACAATTAAGAAATTTTAGGACATGACGTCAGCATTATCGTTTTCAAATTTATTTTCTACTCTTTTTAACATTATTCTAATTAATTATACACACACGTCAGAAAATAACACATAATCAAACATTAAAATATCGGTTTGGATTCTAAAGTCAAACGATTTCATTTGAAGTCTTGATCTTACATTTTGATACAACGTACGTACTCTTACTAGTCTGTGTGCTTACGCGTTAAAGATAATATAAATTTGTTACCCAAGGCTTTGTTAAGATATACGAGGAGCTGTAAAATCCGATGAAGAACGATGTGACTGACGGATCATCTACCCTTCACTTATAATATCACTTACTTAATCTGCTTCGTGTGAAGACACTCGCACCGACATATTGGTCAATATTATAGAGAATCCCAATCTTTCGATTATTACATCATAAACAGTAATAATGTAATGTGTTTTTTCTGAAGCGGGAGGCATATGTTTTACATTGTCTGTCTTTAAGGTTATTTTCATGAAAGCAAGTCTTATTGAACCGATATTACCATCAGCACTAACCAACTCGCATGCATAGAAAATTAAATGAATAACGCGCGGTGACTGCTTGTCGTCGAGTCATCGTTGAGATGCGTTTTGAATTTTTTTTTTTACTTTTGCAGTGTCACCTACCGAGTGTAGTTTCAGGGACCGGACTAGGACCGGTCTTTCAGGTGACCTTTTTTATTATTTTATGGATTCGTTTGACAAACGCGCAAAGGCTCATCTTTTGATAAGTGATTACCATCCTAATATGTACATGGGAATCAAATAAAAATAAATCGTCTGTAAACATTTAAGCAATTGGTACATCTTAGTCTGTAACTAGATAAAAATGTGATTATTTGATTACGATTCCCGTTGATAAATTATTTATTTCATTTTGAAATCAACCATGAATATAATATTTTCTATGAAGATGTAAATATTCCAAAATTTTATTTATACGTATCTCTCAATAAAATCAATGAAATTTTTAACATACTTACTATGAATCATGTTTCAAGTTAGTAAACGCATGGAAGATAAGGAGCTATCTTTACCTCGTGTGCTTAAGTTCCGGCAAAGTTAGTTCACAGTTTGCCCTCAAACAGTTCAAGAGTTTCACATTCCCTCGTACGGAAATATATCCCAAATATTTTATTGCGATAATAGACACCTATCCTTCCGTAGACAATGATTATTAAATTTTGTATAAGCATATTAAAACCTGCATCCATAGCCATAAGAATTCCTAAACCGTGTGTTATAGCTTAATATTACTTAATTTGGTAATGTAATATTTATTGGAATTTCTATTCTTGATTTTACTCTTACGATTTGCTTGATTTTGCGAATGTTCATGAGCGATGGCCTGAGCCGCTTGCTCGTTTGTCTTCTAATCCATAAAAGAAAATACTTAATAGATAATTAAGTTGTTTTCACTCTTACTAGAGACTATTTGTAATTTAATCTATCTAACAAAAATAACTAGCAAAAAGAAAGGTCATTTTAAATGAATTTCTAGCAGAGTACATAATGTTCTAACTTATTTAACTATATAACGATAATATAGTTTTATATTAGGCTATTCGGAAGCCTAGAGGTACGTACTAATTTAAATTAACGAATGAATTAAAATGAAAATGTGAAAAAAATATTACAAAATATAACTAAATCTTATATCACAATTTACAAGAAACCTCTCCATATTAAATATTCAAGAAAAAAAACGAATACAGTATATGAAACGTAATTACTTTTTAAAACTAGTCACGTACATCCGAAGGGATTCCCGTTGTGGATTATCTTTTATTAGTTTAACTGCTTGAAGCAATCATGAATTCTACTTTCAGCTTTGTTTGAATTAATATGCAGCATACTTATACGCTCTTTATGAAAGTTTATAAGGAAACTGTTTTTACTGTATATAAACTTCATCAGTGCAAAGCTTAATTTGAACTCCCCGAGTTTTGCGATTAAAAACTAAAGTATAAACAGGCTGCGTCTGTTCCAAGTATAACATTATTGAATTTCAATCTCAACAATTACGCCCAGAGACGAAAATGCTTTTTAGTTCATAGATAGTTTTATGTCCGATCAATGATTAATGTCATAAATTGCTCGTTTTTGTTCATTTATCGTATCACAAAAACCAATTAACGCAGAACGAACTTGTCATTTCCTTCACTTATTTCAAAAATATAGATAAGAATACCGTGGAAGATATCACAAGTTTTGAATTACAACTCAATTAGTTTCTTAAAAAAATATAAGACTTTTAAGTATTCCATTCACTGCATCAAATCAAATCTAAATATATTTATTCAAATTGATCTTTACGAACACTTTTGAATCGTTATTATTACATTTGGTTCGTGAGAAAACTACTACCGGCTCGGAATGTGGTTATGTTGAGAAGAGCCGGCGAGAAACTCAAGAGTTGCTCTTTTAAAATACCGATACAATATGCCTTAATACAATAATAATAGCTGACCCACATACGAGTCGGTCAACTAAATGCCACGCATTTTGGTCCATAAAAAGCTCTTGAATAATATAATAAAATTTAAGCAATAGATTATTTTTAGTGCGTACAATACAAAATACCAAAGAAGGATTTTTTAACCACTTAGAGACGAAATCGAGGTGATACAAGCTTACTCAACGTTTACTTAACGTACGCTATCTTAATAAATATTACATAATGATTGCATTAAGTAACTACGATTTTTTAAGTGTACCGTAAATAGCTTAATTTTTAACCTGCCAACGTAAAATCGAATCAAAATACTCAGGTAATCCCGTGCGTCGCGAGCAAAATCCCGTTAAGATAAACGAGTGCCTATAAAACTCACCGGAGACTTATGACCGGAGCGTTTTTCGAAGATTTAACAACGTGATAACGTAACGTGCACATAAAATTATTTTACTCTGCCAATAGAATAACGTAACAATCCGTTGTTGACTTGCAATTTTGAGTTTTTAAACGACATTTATAAACAGTTTTCTTATATTCTTACTACGACCACTACGGATCAAAAGTTATAAATATGGCAACCCGAATTTTTATCATAACTCACTGTTAAACACAATAATAATCAAAAAATCTATATATAAATAGCAAAAAAGTAGTTAGAGGCATTGATATCGTAATGATTTCGAGGACCTAAATAAATATATGTCGATTCAACGGTCGAAATGGCATTAATTTTATCCAACGATAATAATGAAAAGCAAATCAATTTAAATATATAAAAAGCGTAACATACATTTCAGTTAAAATCAAATAAAGACTGAAAAAAAATTGTTCTGATGCGATATATCAGGATATAGATTTATTTGCAAACTTTTTCAACTTAATACGTATTTGCAAGCTGCCCGTAAATTGTTCATCATGTTAACTTCATTTCATTTAAGAACATTAATCGATTCAACAACGACCCGCTGTGGTTAAGAGAAGGCAAGTTCAATGCTCATTTACATGCAAATTCTCAGCTTGGCCCCACCGATAGAGTTTCTCAATATAACAAACTTTTAATGTTCCGCTCCGAGTTTCAAATGTCACATTTTGTCTTCAAAAATAAGTCGATATGGTTCATACTTTTATTTTTGAGCAAATCTGTACAATAACTTAACAAAAAAAACCTAAGCCATGTAGCTTCCTATTAGGTCCTACAAGCCTAATCAAAAACTTTGTTTTGATACGTGCGGTGTTCTTAACTCAGTGTTATACAGGAT
>DWHO01004459.1:0-11049 GCA_018247575.1 Eurytides lysithous rurik
ACGAGCTGGCGCGCGGCTCGCTGCGGGCCTCCGCGCCGAGACATCGCACCCAGGCCATGCCCTGGTCAGTTTGCGTCTCTCTGTATTCTAATATGAAACCAATCTGTACGCTAATTTCACTTTAACTGGACGGATAAAATCTTTCTATTTTAAAACAAATCTCATCCTGGCATGGTAAGTAAAAACCGCGGCCTATGAACGTCCACAACACCATAAATGCGCCAGACGTGCTACCAACCATCTAAAGAAATTTAATATTAAATGTATACCTACAATCTCCATTTATATTTCTTTTATTATTGTCCATGACTTACTTATTGGAAATCATATTTTATTAGAGATTTCATGGAAGTTGGTTAAACTTCGGGAAACTCGGTGTTTCAACTGTGACAGAAGGAATAAAAAATCATTGCAGGCAAACGACAGACATACGCGAATGGGATTGCGAGATGACGTGCGGCTGGTTGGACAACCTGGGCTTGGAAGCGTACGTGGCCGCCGCTAGGGCTTGGCTCTCTGCCGCCCCCACTTCTTCAAAGGGCGTCCTTGCCAACGCCTCGCCAGCCACCATCGAGAAGGAGCTATCCATCAAGCACCCTATGCACAAGAAGAAGATCGTTCTAGCCGTGACTGATCTAATGGTTTGCGTATTTGAATAATAGATTTATTTTAAAAAAAATTGCTTGCCACAAATACAATTATTGGTTATTATATGAATTCAGCAACACGCCTTCTCCCTATAGAATAAATCAGGCGCAGAAAGAAAATACTTTTCCCGTTTCCCAATTTGCAGGTTCTGTTTACGTCACTCCTTTCCCGTCGAGCACTTGTTATCGATTCGGTGTCGATAGATGGCGCTGACGCGAATTTGTCCGCAGGGGGGCCACGGCGACCCGATGCTGACGGCGGCCGGGCGTCTAGACGGGGCGTGGGCGCTGCGCTGGCTGGAGGACGTGGGGGTGTGCGGGGCGCGGGGCGCCGCCGCCGATGCCTCGCTCGACGGACGCTTACTTCACCGGCTGTCGCACGCCGAGCTTCACGCGCACCTGAGGGTCACGCACGCCCTCCACGCGCTCTCTATACGACGAGGTTACTCCCTATCAGCACGCACTATATTATAATGTTAGGTGTTAATATAGTTAGGGCGAGACTACTCCCTATCAGTGCACACTATTTTTAGAAGGACAAGAAGAGAATGATAGGGGAGGGAGAGGCAAGGAAAGGAAGGGGGAGGCTGGAAAAGGAACGAGGTGGGTGGTGGGGTTGGCCACCGGTCATGTCATTCACCTGATGAAACGAGGAACCATACACTTCCTACTTATTCGCTTAGAGCTGGCCATTCAGCAGTTATTTTTTGAAACGTTTAAAAACTTTGAAATACTTAGAATCTAAGATATCTCATAGAACTTTATTAACTGTGAGTTAAGGGTTCTTCATTTTAATCTGCTACGACCTTAAAAACTCGTCGAATTTGTCTTGCATTACGAGCTACGTATTTTAGATGGTAGCTTGTCGGAGATACCCGCCTACCATTTATCAAGTTAAAAGATCATTTCATACCACTGTAAACAGATACAATATTTTTTCGCTAAGTTAAAAAAAAAATAATGAAATTTATTACAGTCTCAAGGTTCAAAAACAAGCGAATTAGAGCGAATTCGAATACTATTGTAACTTTGGGTTTTCTTGGCTGATATTATGCAAATAAAACTAAACCAAGTTTACAGTTAAATTGTATAACTTTCTTTTACTTTGTGTTATAGGTCGTGCAATGAGTTTTATTCATAGTCGAAAATTTTCCCACTTCGGTACAGGTATACAAGTTCTGCGCGATAACCAGTTCAATCCCGAGACGATGATCAGGCGGGCGGCCGAGGGCGAGGTGTCGCTAGTTAGCGCCGACGGGGAAATAGAGGGGGAGCGGGCCCCCCCCTCGGAGTTGGCGCGCTGGTCCTCCCACAGGGTGATGCAGTGGCTGAAGGAGATCGACCTAGCCGAGTACGCGCCCAACCTGCGCGGAGCGGGTGCGTTACGATTTGTTTTATTTTAAACATAAATTACACACTTTAAAATCAACATTATCAATGCCATTTCTTGTATTTACACGGATACCACATATTGTTAGAATGAAACTCATTTACCGATTTGATCGCGTTTGATTTTATTTTAAATTACGAACGTTCTACAGAGATAGTTTAACAGACCCTGGACAAAAGTTGGTTTCATTTTAACAATCATTTTAATAAGTCCGGAATAGTTTATATTGTGCAATCATCATTAGAGGAAATGCAAAGGATCAAAGCATACCTCTGAATTCTCTAACTTGTAATGCTAGCGTAGACCGTTTGATGATAGTTTTAGGGGATTTTTGCTCTTCGATGAGTTATAGTTTTTTTATTTTGTATAAAAACCTCATTAAAAATAAAGTCGTTTATTTTTCCAGGGGTACACGGCGGTCTTATGCTACTGGAGCCGCGTTTCACCGCCGAACTTCTCGCGGCTCTACTGAACATTCCCGCTAACAAGACTCTCTTAAGGCGGCATCTCACACAGAGGTGTGTGTTATCACCGATTATCATATTTAAAATACCAAAAGATTGCATTTACAGTTTACAGGATGCAACAAGAATAAACTGTGTATACGTTTTTCGATATGCTTGTATATTTAATTCAAGACTATTATTTAATCTGTTATTAGATAAACGACGTTCTTAACACTTGTTTCAAGTCGAAAATTAAACAGCCCGGCGACGTTTCTTCTTGGGGTGGAACCACTGTATAGTCATGCTACTGACATTTGTTAAGTCGTTTGGTAACACACGTACATACATCATTACGATTTCTATCCTTTTTTAATAACTAAATATTTCACTTTAATTAGCTCCATTGCCAAGAAGTATAAGTCCGGAGTTTTACAAATAGGGACTCGTGCACTTAAATATCTTTTACACAGTTCATTGCTATCGAACACTGTAACCGAAAACGGTCAGGAAGAGAAGCCTAAAAAATGTAAATAGTCATGTTAACGTATTCCTCATTTTAATTTATATTATATAACTCATTACAATTATTTACATAGATAAAATTAACTGTATTAGAGGTTTATCCTATTCTTATTTTTTTTACAGTGATGGAGGTCAGTCGGTCGTCCAATATAAAATTGGCCTTAGTAAAATCTCATGTCACATTCTTCTATGTGCTACACACCTTATTGTAGAAACATTTCCTTTTTTTTTAAAAAAAAAACGCTGCCCTTATTGTAAATCATAAATGTCTTGTGTTTTAAATTAATTTTACGCGGACAAAAGCCCAGATCCGAAATAAATATTTGTAGTTCGTATAAATTATTCACCGTGGTGAAAACGGGTGGGAATCGAACCCACGACCTACGACGCCGAAGTCAATAACTTAGCATCTGCGCCAAACGGTCATCATCGTTATGATATTCAATGACCAGAATTTTTTTTCATTATATTTTAACATTATATTTTTTATATTTCAGATTTAACGATTTACTGGGACGCGAGGTGATCCAGCAAAAGCGCAACGCGGAACAAACACTCGGCTACCAGCCACTCACTGCTACAACCAAATATAAGGTAATATTTTGATACCTGAATAAATCATACATGTATCATCCAATATATATATAGATACATATTTTAAAAAATTATACATATAAATATATTTCAAATCTTCTGTATTGTATAATTGTTCTAACTGCACATAAACGGATTGGCCGAATCGTTTGGCAGAGTTGCAAAGCCCTCGGCATCGCAGGGCGTTGGTTCGATTCTAACTCTGACAAATATTTGTACGACCTACAGATAATTTATGGGGTCTGGGCATTGGTCTATACGAAATTTATGCAAATAAAAAAGTCCATGTAGCGTTCAAAAAATTTTTTTTTAATTGTGCATTATCGTTTTGCGTGATGCGAAATAGAAATTGATTTTGATTGCGACACTGATGAAAGGACATCACTTTTAAACCCCGAATCTTGAATTCTTATGTGGCACTTGGTTACCATCCGAAGTGTATATAATTGGTGACCACGATTCTTGCGATGTCCAAGATTGCGAAAAACACCACTACTTTTTTAAGTGGTGAGAGTTTTCGCAGTGTCCGCATTGCTAGTTGTATTTCTTTCAATTTGTTTCTCCATGTCCCACGGAACGCTCTATGCGTCATGCCCTCCTCTACCTTTCCTCCCTCTCTCACTCCCTTCCCTATCTCTTTCTCCATCCCTTCCCACCTTCGGCTCCCTCTCTCCTCACTTCTCCTCCGTTTCTCTTTCAAAAACTCCCCTCCCTCCTCCCTATAAAGGCTAGCAACGCATTTGAGTTTTGTAATCCTGCAAATGTCCATGGGCGGCGGTGATCACTCACTACCAGGTGAGCCGGCTGGCCCGTTTGTCAGATGTACTCCATAAAAAAAAAGATATACCATATTAGGTCCGTACCTTACTCCGAGTGATGTGGTGCAGTGTCGCCAATCATCAGGCACACGCCTTGCTCGTTTTCCCACACAAAGAATAAGACAGTGCAACAAAGCATACCATTCGGTATTTGTAACATGTGATGTGATATATCCCGATGTGGTTGACAGGTACCAAAGAAGAGCCAGTTCTCCCTGAAGCGGAAGAAGAGCAAAGAGGAGCTGGAGCTGGGCGAGCTGGTGTGCCCGCTGCGCGAGGAAGCCTCAGGTGACGGCGCCCAGCCCGTGAGTTCGCACGCACTAACATACTAACCCGCTTACGTGCATCCCTCTGGCCCACTCTCTCGCGGAGGGAGCGTGACAGAATGACTGACAGGGCAAAGTACATTTTATGAGCGTCAGTCATTCTCTCTCATTCTTCTTTATGTATTTCCATTGAGATATAATGATATAGATGCCGGAAAGCAAAAACCTAGTAAACGACATCGATAAATTAAACAACGTCCATTGATGTATGTCTGGTGAACAATTTTGATTTTGCTGGTTACTTCGTTTATGCTTTATAGCGGCGATATATTCTAAATGTAAATCGTATGATGTACGTGATATATATGATAGATAGAGAGATAGATATATCTAATAAACACTACGCCAACCCAATTTTTGATCATTTTCGTAGCAACAATAGCGTTATAATAATAATAATGTCATGGGGCATCCCACACTTTGCCATCTGATCCCAAACTAGGCAGAGCCTGTTTGGGATCAGATGGCATGGTTATCAGTCAGCTGATATACATACTTATATATTTTTAAATATATATTCTTATATAGATAATTAACATCCGGACACAGAACAAATACCTATATGCTCATCGCACAAATATTTTGTCCTGGTTGGGAATCGAACCGAGATTTGGTTTTGCAGTCAGGAGCACCAACCACTGCACCAAAGGGGCCAGTTATGCTCAAAACTGTCATGGAAATAGACATAAATTGAATTAGCGTAGTGATCATTGGAGGTATCAAATTGTGCGAGTCAATATATAAGAATTATTTTAAAAAGTGACATGAAAATTGCGATTATGAAACAAAATAAATGACGATATTGTCCTATCGTAGGGATGATATAAAGTAATTTAAATAAAAAACGACAATGACATAGTTACGTTAATATTATTAATTAATCGATTTGAAAAAATTGAAATACTTGTGTTTTCTTTTTCATGTTTCTTATTTAGTTTTGGCTGCTACACATCGACGATACTGATGTGTTAATTTTTCGGTAAACGATATTATTTTTTGTACACAGCGATCGCCATTTTTCCCGCACTGTAGAAATAGCTTTTATGTGGTGTTTGTTTTCTGTAACAAATTTAACAAATGCCCTTTTTATTTGGCTTTTTGGTGGTTTTGGGTTTAAATATAAGTTGCTTTGAAAAGTTTTTTTTTATTACTTAATTAAAATAAAAATAAAATATCACTAAGCGGTATAGTATCTACTATGCCTCCTGTTGTTATTAACAAGTTTTATTTTATAAAAAATTATTTAAAGATGATAACATCATTAATAGCAATAATTCGACACAATTATTCAGTGTTTTTATAACTATAATAAACCATGTTTTTACACTTTCAAGTAAAAATTACAGATCTCAAATATTTCACAGTATCGATTACACCACAATACATTTTTTGTGCAAGTAAATAGTAATAAAATTACTGTAACTTATAGTTACATGGAAGTAAAAATTGTATTTATAGGAAAAATCTTGTGTTTACGCGCTTTATTTGTAATAACGTAGGAATAACGATTTCTTTTGTTTATTCATATACTACACCTCGATAAAAATGAATGTGATTTACGAATTTTATCGTCTTATAATGTACTCCGTGATTTGTTCTAAACGTCGTCAATTTAAAATCGAATAAAACGCGATAAAATTCGTAAATCGGTGCAATTTTAACGTAATAATAATAAAATCCACAGACGATGAGGGCAAAGTCAGCGCCGGGCGTAGAGTCGGCTGTCTGTCCCCCGCGTGACGAGAGCCGCGCACACTAGCGCCAGCACTCGCGGGAACACGCCACAGAGTATGAAGCGATGCACGACACAGATAAAAAATAACGCGCTCCATACTCGCACATCGACGTACGAGAACATTTGTTGTTATTAACTAATTTCTAATCTGGAACATCACATGTGAAATACAGCTAATTTAAATACAGCAGCTATATTCTATGAACAGTGTATTAAATACTATAAAAAAATATAAAAGACACAGAGTATAACATTTTACACATCATTAGAGTCATATTATCAATCGGTAATGAAAACATTCGGTGGTCGGAAAAAACCCAATTATTCTCAATTAATATAACACAAGAGCATAGATGTACGAATCTAACTTTGAATCTGAAACATCACACGGTAAACGCAGCTATGATTACTTTGTATTGTTGTTAGTGCATACATTTTATTTTCTTTTAGTATTAATTTTTGAAGCCTGTTTTATTTATATATTCAGTGTATAAATTATGTAAATCGATGATTTACATTTTAGGATTAATTTTTCTTTCATTTTAGAATTTTTATCACTTTTTTTACGTAATACCTTCGTGAGAATGCACTTATTATTTAAATTATATCACATTAGGATTCGGTAGCTAGTTCTAATCTGGGTGTTTATTATGTAAAATCGGTTTAACAGTCATACATTGGTGCTGAATTTCAAAATTTGAATGAAATGTTCATACCTTACTTATGCAAAATTATAATATTGCCTTTTTATTATATAAAAATAGAAAAGTATTAAAACGAAAGAAGTTTCTATAAAGCGTGGGAAGGGATTTAAAGGCAAAGAATAATTTGAATTATGCAATGTCGGTTACTGCCGTAAATATCGTTTCATATATATACTGTAATAAATATCGTTTCATAGCTCTTAGGGACTAACAATATATTATAAAAAAATATATATATTTAATTTATGATCATAATTTTATGAGTAATGTAATTTAAGTTTATAGCGTGGAAAACTTCAATGCGCCCAAGTTTTGCTTCGCTCCACACCTTTTGCGTGTACCATCGAGCGCAAATATCGTTAAAAAAGGATAGATTTTAAAATTGCATGTTTACGCAATATCAACATTGTTCGCAACTGAACATCAGTGCGGTGTGAACGGGATAGAAAGTGATTCAGCCTACGGAGGAAGCGAGAGAGCAACACACGCCGTTCAAAGGCGCATTAATGTTTTTCGCGTATGCTGGATGTATATGGGGCAGCTGTATCGCAATAGACATTCCAACAAAATCCAAGGCCCAATCTAATCGTTGCGTCAGCTATGAATAATGAAGTCATTGATCAATTTTATAAGCATTTTCATGTTCAACTTTATCATAACATAACGTATTCATAATATTATAATAGATAGCGTTGTTACATTATAAAATGGTACTTAGTACAGTCTTAACTATTAGTGGTTTATTAAAAAAAAAAGAAACGACTGACTTGCGACAATATTTGAACTGAACTCTGCCGCGCATGTTTTTATCAATGTAGATATAGTTGTTGTGATTTATACCCAACTTTGTTGATTATATACGAAGTAGAGAACAGTTGAATTTATCAAGAGTCTTTCACTGTTAGAATTTGAGAACTTGCATTTATCGTGTATGAGAAATCAATATGTACTAATAATATAGAATTTATCTATTTAACCTCTTAAAGATTGATATTACCTAGTAATGTTCTTTATTCGACCAAATTTAATATCACTAACAGTTTGAAATCTGTAAAAATTGACATCAAACTGTAAATCTAAATAGAGCGTCTGACTGATTTGATTATTATAGGCTTTTATACGACCCACGGCTGGGCAAATCAAAATTTAAAAAAAAATCTTTTTTTAGCTATTTTTCATCAAAAAGAGCTTCTATAATAAAAAAATTTATCCATTTTTGGATATCTCATATAAAGTGCTATTTAAATGTTATTGGGCTATAGTTTTTTTTTTGTACATACGTACACACTTTATACACATTTGACTGATCGGAAAATATTTCATTTCACTGAACATTCACAATGCTTAAGACAAACGCTCTGATAATAGAATAGATGTAGTCCTCTACGGGCGTTCGCTCATAAAATGTCATTTTTTAGAAAGTTTTTTTTTTTTTGGAGGCATTTTATCTATAGTGTAATAGTGTTCCGCCAAACCCGTTCCTAACGCTGTGCCAATGATAAACGTTGTTTGTGACCGTTTGTATGGGACCCCCTCGTCTTCCATAGCTAGTGAGCACTGGATGATCGTTGATTTTGTTACAATTATCTCATAAGATCAATATGAATCGCAACAAAAACAAAAACAGCGAATTTCGTCAATATATGATATTGTAATTAAATAAATTTCTAAAATAACTTAAAATCGTAATATAAGCAATGGAAAATGTTAATAAACACTGAATCGACACTTTGGCCTTTTTTTTCATTTCCCATGTTTATGATTTATTACGGAATGGGATTTGTCGCAGTTGCCTTCCGTCGCCTTCAACACTTTGAGGCCCTCTGAAAAATGAAAAATGAGTAAAGGTTTAGTTATAACAAAAGAGAGAAAATAATTGGTTTTCGATTCGTACAGTATTACAACTAATATTTGTAGTCGACGTATTAAGATAAATTATGGTATTTTTGTACCGTGTACAAATTTTTTGTAACCTGTGAAAATTTAAGAGCCATCGTTGGAAGTGTTGGGCTCGTTTGAATCAAGAATTTTGTGTTAAATAACAAACAATACTGCGTTGCCAATTATTCTACTGTAGAAATACTAGAAAAAAAAAAACTAATAACTTCTGTTTTCCGCTTTTAAGGCCAATATGAGCATACAGATTTGTCATCCTAAATCCGTGGTAGACGAACTGATATAACCCTTATTCTCACGTGAATAATGTTTAGACCAGTAAAGCGCAATACAGTAAGTTTCCGTATTTGCCACAGACAGAAAATATAGAACAGGCAAATATTTGTAAAGCATTGTTTCTCTATTAATTATTGCATTCAGTTAGATCTTGGAAGGCGTCGCGTACAGTCTTGTAAAAACTTAGGGAATCATAGCTTTATTTTGTAGTTGGTTTATATGTAAAAAGTAAATTTTCGTAAATTAACAATAAATAGTTGTTAGTGGTCAAAGTTTTTTAAAAAAAAAAAAAAGGCTGTCGAAGAACGCAGCGCAGGTCCAAGTTGGTTGTTTAGAGCACTGCGTTGTTAGGGCCAGGCATCTCACTTACCATCAGACACTCGGCTTGCTCGCCTTGTTACTTTATATTTAAAAAAAAAACGTATTAAAACATGTGACAAAATGCGCAAATGACACAAAAAATTAAAGCATTTAGACCTGTTTGCTCGCATCAACAACTAGGACGTTTTATGCTCACCTTTTCCCCGCCCCTTACGCCTCAACTCTGCGATCCTCTCGACTTCGCTCTCCGCGTAGTTGTTCTTCTCCTTCATACTTGCCTCTTCCTCCGCTTGCTTCAAAAGGGATTCCTCTAAAAACGTCAACTCTGCAATAAAAATATCGTTGGTTAACTGAACAGTTCAAAACGTTGCTTGACTCTGCGATGCGTTGTGCCCAAAGATTTAAACTGAATTAGAGAAGCAGCAGTTGCTTGTGTCCGAATGATTCTCTCAAGTAACGGACAGTTAAAAAGTGGATATATGATCGCATACAGTAGATCTATGTGGATTTATATATGCATTTTTAGTTGACCTATAATAAAGTATCCATTTTTATTAAAAAAAAGAACAAAATTTTACATGTTACAAAAGATAGGAAACAAATACCAATGAATTATCTACGGTAATATGTTTAGCGCCATGGTCATCAGGAATATCTGCCGATCTGTTGCCTTGTATCCAAAAAGTTTACGGTCAAAGCGATTATTTAAAAAAAAATTTAAAAAGTGAACCTCTACAGACTATTAAACTACCACGCACAGATTATTAAACCATACTTTTCGAAGTGTCAAATTAGATTAACTTACAATTAATATGACTTTTTACTAACTTGCAAGTTTTGGATCCATTGCAATCCACTCTCCGCTGACAGTACTGCCAGCTGTAGGCCGCGATTTCGCGTCTGGCTCCATTAATATCGTTACCTGTTGCTTGCATTCGGTTGATAGCTGATTCACGATGTTGGTGCGAAAACGCCACTTTCGCAGTATCTGTGTTCATAAAATTATTATTCATAGGGAAAGAGACAGAATTTAGCAATATTTTTATTTCTCTAGTATTATAATAGCGATATTTTCTTGATTAATGATATCATACATAAACACGAATATTATATTATTACATACGGATTTATCGCGCTTAATTAAAGTCCTCTATGTTCAAAACATCTCTTATAATTTTTTTATAAATACAATGACAATCGTCAATGTTTACGGTGGTAGAGCCACGCAGCTGTTCCCGCTGCTTAATGGGCTGGCTCGAGCCGGTTCAGTACGACGACCTCACAGAAAATCGGCGTAAAGTGGAAGTATTTTTGCTTCCGCATTTCGTCCGGTGAGTGAGGTGGCCGGTGGCCCATCCCCTCCCTCCCCTTATT
>DWHO01004460.1:0-11048 GCA_018247575.1 Eurytides lysithous rurik
TTTTATTAAGTAATTATTAGAATGTAATGTCTTATGTTATTTTTAAGTGTATTTAATGTTTTCGAATACCAATGAACGTATGTGCTATGTTCACTTCTCATTAGAACTAGAGAGTACGAGTTTGAGTGAATAGCGATAAAATTTTATAAGATACGGATTGTAACCTTTTAATTAAATTCATTAAAGCAATGTGTATTGTTCACGAGACCTACGTACAAGGAATTATTAGACAGTAAAATATTTGCTTAAAACTGGTGGATCCTTCCCAGTTGTCACGAGTTGTAGACAGTGTACCATTATAACTTAGCAAGGAATACACTGACACTGCCTAACATTTTTACGTGTGCCAAAACTTTTGATTGTAGAAAGTATTATCACACACAGTACACGTACACATACGTATCTTAGATCAATGGTCCGGTTTAGTATTTCTTTAAGATAGGCACATAGAGTGTCATAAATGTGCTCAAACTAAATCGTATGATACGGCTGCTGCGATCCGTTCATGCTCGAAATTCGTTTATTTCTGATCATTATGTCTTCTTTACATAAGTATATCGAAGAAAGCTGAATTTAGGTAATTTTAAAAAACAATTGCTCAAATCCCAGTTCAAGATTGTTTTCAAAACGTATGGCGATACGAATATACTATAAATAAAAGGAATGTTAGTTATTATTTTCATTAAATGTGTATATAACATTTCTAACATTTAAAACATTAGTTGAGTAATATAACTTAAAAACTATATATAACAAGTATTGAGTTACTAAATGCAATATAGTGGACTAGGGATAAGTGTATTTGTCACTTAAGTTTAATAGTTATGTATGTATCAAATATAACACAGAACGAAAATCTAAATGCTTATTATGAAGCACACAGTATATAACAAATAACTACGTTATAGTTGGACGACAATAGACAGAGAGTTAAATTTAAAAAACATGAAACCCTTATGCAATAACGTTAACAATGGACGACACAAACTTTTCGCTATCGGACGTTATATGGAAAATGCCCTAAATGGGAAGGCATGGCTTACATGAATATAATTACGAGAAAAGACAACAAAAAGGCTTTTTATGTTTAAATCACTTCTGGTTGGAAGACAACAGTTTCATTGACAATTGTATCGGTGCTTTGCCAACAACTTTGGGAACATGTGAAAATGAGCACGGAAAGGAAATGTAGATGTGACAAAGAAATGTTATTGGGGAGGATTTTCAGGGCGTTGGCCAGTTCTGGCATAAGTTGAAGTTCGCAGATTAGCCTGGATCCACAACGGGAGCAAGTGTTTGGCACAGACGGAGATTCCGGAGTTCCCGAACTGATGGGCAGTGGGGCGCCAAGGAGAGGCGGCTCATCTCTGGAGTATCTGAAATTAAATATATTTTCGGGGTTGTGCATTAACATTGCCTAATAAACAAAATGTTAACTCAAATATATATATTTACACATTACAGCCAAAACATTATTGAATGCCTCTAAGTAAAGTTAATAAAAAACCTTAGGTTAATCTAAACATTGATTTACATTGAGCTTGTTAAGGTTACTTGTAAATAACTGATCTCAAAGAATATTTAGGATATATAATGTCATGATGATTTACCGGAGTATTTGTCCAGGGTTATTCCGCAATCGAGTAATAAATGCGTGGAACAGCCTGTCTCCGTGTAGAGGTGCTGCGTCTTCGTATGCTTCCTCATCTAATCCACCACCACCTCCGGCTGCTTTATCAACAACTTCTAGCACTTTAAAAATAATAAAGTATGTATAAAGCAAATTCTATTTTAATTTAAATCAATATCCAAAATATATTTGTTAAACATAGTGGAATGAGATTTTCTATAATATAAACTCTTCAACATTTCTTTCTTTTTATTGAAAAAAAAAAAAAACTGCCCCTATTGCAAAACAGAAATATCTTGTACAAACACGAACAAACGCCCAGACCGAAACAATTATTTGTAGTTCCAACAAATATTTGTCCCAGGTGGGAATCCAAACCACGACTTGTGACGCCGAAGTCAATAGCTTAGCAACTGTGCCAAACGGGTCATCAGATATAATCTAAGAATCGAATCTGAAGTTTCACGTCCCTCCATCCATCCCTCGTTTAATTGTAATGCTACGTCGCCACCAACGTTAACATTACTGTTAATGTCTGCGTCGAAATGCGCCTTTATTGACGCGTTAAAAATAACGCTTTACAAGAGTGGCTACATTTACGGAATTCTACTACAAAGAGTACTCGTAAATGAATGTGTTAATTGTAGTGTAGTATTGAATATTATTGTTCTCTAGTTAAGTGTGTTCAAATGAAGATCTTGCTGCACTACTGTACTATATGACTACTATTGATTATTATTTATGTTTTAATAAAAATCGCGTGGTAAATCAATTGACAATGGCAGCGCTGTTGCAACAAATATATATTTTATGCGTCTCAAAACCCTTTAATGCTTAAAAAAAGTTATTAACTGAAAATGTGTCACTTGAGGTTAAACAAAAAAATATTGCACAGTATCTCACCATTTTCATTGTTATATTTGTTGAGTAATTCAGTTACTTTGTTGTCAGTAACACATGGTTTTTTGTACTCTTCTTCAACATAAATATATTTTGGGACAAATTGTAGTGGTGCACAAATAAGTCTATTTCTTAAGTCAATTGGTAGTTCAGCTGTCTGCAAATACAGTTTAGAGTTACAAAATTTATAGTTAAGAAATTAGTAAAAGTTATCCCCTAATGGAAATGGTTCTAGAAAAAATTATTGGGCTTGATAATAGATTCAGAAATTAGGCACGACAACAAGCTATATTTTTTATAGATATATTTGCAAATTAATTGGTATACATACCAACAGGTGAACAACAGGGAATATAAAACCCTTAACTGCTCTGAATATAAATAAAATATTTTATGAACATATACAGGGAAAAAAATTGACATACTTGATGCAATAATGCTTCTAAATCGTTAGTGATACCAGTTGGTGTCTCAACAAGAACTAAACCTGGTTCATCTCCTCCTTCTAACTCTGCTGCTGCTTCAGGTCCATTATTTGCTCCCACGGCACCTGTAATGAGCACAATTTAAAAAGCAGTGACAAAAACAATGAAGGATTAAATTAAATTACATACCTATAGGGGACATATTAGCATTATGGGCATCATACACTTGCAAGTTTCCTAAAGCTTGCTCAACTGTTTCTAGTTCATATGAATTGCTTTCGTCATCTTCATCAGAGTTTCTGCAAATAATGTATTTTGTTATTTTTGAAATAGCGCTTAAGTTACAAGGACTGAAAATGGTATGGAATAGGCTTGGGGCATAGTGATATACCACTGTACATTTATAAGAGACAAGTACAATGAAAATCCAAGCAATTTTGTATTGATGCAGTGTAAAAATACTGTAGGGCACTGTGCTTTAGAGTCAGTTATAACTAGGCACATACATTGTCCATCCTTTTAATTATTCAAACCTACAATCAAGTTTAACACATTCACTGCTGAAACACAACCATTGTGTGAAAAAAATCCGAACAAATGTGTGTATGAAATAAATCACGTCATGCAGTGCGGTGAACACAATTGTAATTGAAATCATGTTTAAAAAATCTCACCTCATAGCAATATTTGCAGGATCATTGTCTATATTTATAACATTTCCGTTAGTTGAATCACCATTGTCATTTTCATCCCACTCATCAGATCCATTACACCAGGTCATGTTTGTATTCATACTAGGCATCACAACAGTGGTACTTTGTTTACATGATGCAGATTCTTGAATTTCACTTCGTACACAAGCCCAACTAAAATAATTTAATTCTTCAATTAATTATGCTACCCATAGTATAATTCTATCCATTACTAATATTTTATTTAATCCATTATAAACAACTTCAGTATAATATTTGAGAAAAAAATGCTGATATGTTACATACAAAATGTAACTAAACATATTTAAAAATAAATTGTAAAATATTTTTTGTACAACCTTTCTGATTGTATCCAACAGTTTGGATTGATACAAGCAAAAACATATAGTGTTCTATGATATACAGAATTTTCAAGCGGCGCATAACATTGTACAACCATTATTCTATGCAAACCGCACAATGGGCATTTAGACGTAAATTTCAGATTTTCCAGTGGTGGCCAGTTCTGTAACAATTTGTAAAATGTTATTGTTTCAATAAAAACATATGTAAATATCAATATGACTCGAGAGGAAATATATTTACAGGAAATCCTCCTATTTTATTTACGGTGTAGTTCAGTACTACTTGATTTTTTTCTCCAATAATTTCTTCTTCATAGCCTAAGTAAACTTTTCCTGGCTTCTTGGCCATGATGCACACTGATGTTGTTTTTAGTTATACAAAGTAAATAGATTGGAATCAGCTATTTAAAAAAAGATTAAGGCTTCAGGCAGGCAATTTCTAGTATTTTTATCAATACAATTTGTGCACAGACAGACAAGGAAGACCGACAGTGACAGTTTAGGTTGACATTTGACGTTTGGAATGATGGTTATGGCACCTCTATCACCCGTAATTTAGAAAAAAAAAAATTATTTCAAGTGAACAATTCTTCAAACATTGACTCGTGTTAGAAAGGTTAATAAAAAGCCCCGGGGTTCTAGCACCGAGCCCTCTCCTAAATCAGGCCCTCTTTAGGGCTTAATACTGTAGTGTTTCCCATGTGCCCAAATTGTACATATGATATTGCAAAGCAAAATATACGTGTGAATTTACTTTTCATTTTAATGTCACAAGCTTATACAATTGTACCTACTCTATAAAACTATTTGCGTCTATGTGTCCCATTGAAGTGACATTAATATTTTATTAACGGCAAGCGCTGGAATTATGTGATAGTTGCTTTGAAAACGCCTTACCTATAGATTTTGAAGTCAAATGTTGGTCTACGTAGTCTAATATACTCTCGAAGCGCGTATACTGCAGTGAGGAAAAGTCCTCTTTATTAGTCATAATTACAAGGCGCAATGAAACTAAGTTTCAGGCTGGTTAGAAAAAGAGATTTTTGTATAATTCCTTAATAACTACTATCAGCGTATATCCAACGATTTTTTAAAGATTATCGTGCACCTTGGCGGGAAATTATTACATGCATTCCGAAAGTGATTGATGTTTTCCGATTCATTAGACTCCCCGCTGTCTCCACTACCCATCATGGAACTTGACCTTAGCTTATATATAACGCATAAGTTATCACATTGTAAGAAATACAAACGTATTTAAAGTCGCAGTCAAGTAAGGGGTCAAATACGGGGTGATTTTTTCATTTGAAGGTTTTATACACATATATTATAAAAATACAAAATGAAACAAAATCGACATTTATAAATAAATGTAAAACGGTGTGCTGTGCTTAACTGATGACATAGCTCAGACATATTTTTTCTTTTTTTCAGTAACCTCATCAAAATTGAATAAAGGATATAATGGTTTTGAGACGTTAGAGAGTCTAAGGTCAGAGTTAGCAGAGTCATTAAGAATAATAGGCAATTTAGAAAAATAATAGGTAAGTGCTGTTAAGTCAAACAATACATTAGTTTCTTTATATGAACTACCTTTACTACGGTTTTTAAGGAATTTCTACATTTATGGTGGCTTGTATGTGCTGCTTCCTTTCGGCATCACGACACATTTAACTTGCATTGATTTGACATGACATTAATAAGCAGTGATTTCGTAGTTTATAAAGATAGTTATGTTATCACTGGTTGGATTCTTCTTATAAGCTGTCTTAACTTCATCCCTTTTAGACAGGACTTTTTTTTTAGTGCTGGTTTAAGGCACTTTTTTGTTTTTGGTATTTTACAAAGATATAGGTGGAGATAGGACACTAAATTTAAAGATACACCGTAGCTTTTAAACACAACATAAACAATAAAATCAGAAAAATAGAGTTTAAGTATTGTTTAGAACATTTCACAAAAAAATATTAACAAAGTAAAATATTTTCAATAGTGGCAAAATTGTAAATTAATAATGATCACAGAGTACATTCATAAATGATAATGATATATGTATGTGTGAAACTAACTTTATATTACAAAAATTTTGATATGTTGCGAAATAAAATTTAACATAATTTACAAGGTATTTAAAAAATATTAAATTTTACTAAACTTGAAATTGGGAGAAAAATTGTATTGGCAGTTGTTTTTATTTTTTTTATTTATCAAAATGAAAACAGGTGGTCATTGTTGTTTTGTACCATTATTATTCAATTACTATCTCGTCGATAACGCTAGGGCCTTCACTCTTTGATAAACGTCTACATAATATATATATATTATGTAGTAGTATAATATATATATATATATACACATACACTAGTCTTGCCATAAATATTGTTATAAAGATGAGATGATGAAAACAACATTTTTTTATTGTCCGTAACATTTATTACTATATCAGTTAGTTAGTTTATAACATTTATATAAAATCATAAAAATATATAAAGCTTATTCGAAGTGGTCTCCATTGCCTGCAATACAGTCCTTTAAACGTTGAGGCCAGTTATCAATAACAGCACGCACTCCTTCTATGGGAAAATTCTTCACTGCCAATCGTATGGATTGTTTAGGGACTCCAAATTATTATGGCGTTTAGAGAAAGCCTTACTCTCTAAAACTGGCCATAAATCATAATCTAGTGGATAAAATCAGGACTAGATAGACTAGTTCGTTTATAACCAAAATTGGGTGAATCGAGCTTTATGACCCGGCGCCAAGTCTTGCTGAAAGGACCATTCATGATTATTGAACATGTTATTGTTAAGGTATACACATAAAAACGGTCATTTTGTTTGTTAAAATATTGCTCAATTGAAAAAAAATTCTCATCATTTGTAAAAAAAATTCTGTGAGTTTTTTTTTATAGGTTAGGCTGACAAACGAGCAAGCGGCTCACTTAATATTAAGTGGTCACCGCCGCCAATGGGAATTTGTATTACAGAACTAGCAAATGCGTTGCCAGCCTTTAAGAAGCAGAATTTTGGAAAGAGAGACCCTCTCTACCTCCATTCCTCCTCCTCGGGAAGGAGAAGGAGGGAGGGGACGGGCCACCAGTCACCTCACTCACCGGACGAAAGGCGGTAGCTAAAACACTTCCACTTTACGCCGATTTTCTGTGAGGTTGTGGTACTTATCCAGTTCAAGTCAGGCTCTCTAGCAAATTGTTCAACTTTAGTTTCGTGGGCTACTTTCAAAACCTTTACGGGCGACTGATCGACCGCGGTCGACGCCTTGTCCACCTATGATCTATACAACTCATTTAAATTATTTCTACAGGTTTGGTGTCTTGATGAAACTCTACATAGTAATATAGACTAAAAGCATTAATATATACACTGACATACAAAACAAACTTACTCATCGTGGCAAAACGGTGGTAGTCTTTTCGCAATGACGTTTTCTATAGAAGTTATTTTAAAATTAGGGAGATTATTTTATTTATTTTGTAAAGATAAGATTTTTAACATTTTGAAACAATGTTCCAGTTTAATGATTAATGAGTTTTCATGTAGTCGTTTTCAGTGTTTTGTGACAACATACGGACGCGAACTATACTTTTACAACTATTATAATCAGGGTCGGTTCTATATAAAGAGAGACCCTAGGTTATTTTTTTAGGTCATTACTGTGATATATATCAATATAAGATGCGTATACGTGTGTCATGTTGTAATGGGTTACCGGACTGACCTATATATATTTTATATATTGAAGATCATTTACTTTATAATAATTCGTATTTAATTGATCATAATCATTACATTTTTTTATTAGTCATACACACAAGTTTGTTTATTAGTCATACACGTAGAATTTTTCCTTATTTTTGGTTCAGTGTTTATTGATCATTGTAAGAATAGTGTAATTTTAAATTTGCTAATAATTTGAATGCGTTTCTCTTGATCCTAACTATCCTTATTAGCCTAACATCTGGCCCTAATTATAGTATTATAACAACAATAGGGAACATAAAGTATTTTCTGCTATAATTACATGGATCTGTGTAGAAGTGTATAGTTCTTTTGTTTATCCAAGGTCACAGCGACTTTGCGTATTTGTAATGCCGGGAAATAACTTTGTTGTGATAGTATCTGTTATACAGTTTCACTTTAACGTGTATCCTGTGTATTTTTGCATTATATGTTGATAACTCTGTAGATTAAAATATATCTTTATATGTTAAACTTACAAAATTTATTAGTGGAAATAGACATATTGTGTCTTTTCCCTCTTTTTATTTAATTTACACATCGTATGTTGAACTGCACTTGTTCAAAATTTGATTCTGCGCTGTGTATCAAGATAGGAGATGGTTTATGTCGGTACTCCGCAATTATGACGGGAAGATGGTTTTTCAAACGGAATTCCAGTAATTACTGACAATGCATTCTTATCACTTCAGACGGACTACAAATGAGTCGTACCATGTAAGTAACACTTTCTATCGAAACAAAAACCGAAACTCACATATTATGTATGGACATTTTTATTATTTACTAACATATAAAATATTAATGCAGCATTAGATATGAAAATTTTAGTTCATTCATATAATTGCGCTTATGCAATAGGGACTACAAGATATATTTTTAAAATACATTTTATTATCATGATTTTTTTAAATTGCCTTATGAAATTTGAGTCGGTTAGTATTTTTTTAAATAGGGTCCTCTATTAATGCGGACGACGTGCCAACTTTTGCATTAATTAGTCAGGCCTTGGAGTTGGCTCTCAGTGTACGGAAAAGGCAACAGCCATAGGCATCGGACATCCGTTAATATAAAATTGTTTATATAGACACATTTGTATAACCGCAAGTTTTTCAAATGATAAATAAAATTCATATTTTTTTTTATTTAGTACCTACCATTGCGTATCAATGATTAACAAAATAATCTTGTATACAACTTTTTATGTATATTTTTTATATCTTTAGAAAAAAAAATGGAAAATAAGGATAGAAGCAGGGGGGAGGGGGGAGGTAACATATCAATTATAAAATCGATATGAGATTTGACCTATGGGTCTTGACTGACTTTGGTGGAATGAGATTTGCGGTTTCAGTGGGATTGTCTATATGTAGAAGAAGCTTTGCTGGGAAGAAAGAACACGTGGGGAAGTTGATTTTCATAAGTTGGAGCGGTATGATGCTATGAAGCGAAACATTGGCCAGAACTCTCGAAACGATGACGTGTGGAATGACTCGATAACATCCGAAATGTAACATGCGACATCGCTGGAAAACCGGTTCGATGGTATAGAGATGCAAAAAGGAGACTGGAGAATGCTGTCATTACTTAACACAGCACTTAACAGCAAAATACTTGACAAATGGAATACAAAAATCAATCGCAATAAATAGTACTTTCTTCTAACCAGTAATGATAAATAACTAGAAACAAATAAACAAATAATGGGCGCATATTTTACAGACCGTTACTTTTTTTCACGTTGACAAAAATAGATTAAATAAATAAATATATACATCTATAATATAATGTTATTTTATATTTGTTAATTGGAAGACTAATTTGGACGTGACCCTCAATATCTAAACAATTTATTAGACTGTCCTTATATATAAGGATTGAAGTTTCATAATTGATGTCAATCAGCTTTTTATAGTAAAGCGTTATGAAAGTTATTACCTTTAAAGGTGCGCACCTAAATTTGGGATGATTCAAATATAGTTTCGTCATTTAACACAATATATTTTATAATTGTTGTTGATAGATTGATTTGAAATTGAATAAACGCTGGGAACTTTTTAATGTATTTCATGAAGCAGCGTGTGTTTACGAAAGCTTATAATATTTCTTCTCCTTTGCATATTGAGAGGGTTTAGATCAGAATTTTACACCATATGCACTGCCTGCTTGTTTTCCTCTTGCAAATAATGAGCTCTAATCGTAGAAGTATGAAATGTGCTAAAAGAAATAAACGATCTCGGATTGGGGAAGGTTAATTCTTAGAGCTGGACAAAAAAAAAACTGCTTGATTGGTTATTCTTACCAATTTAATTTCAGCTGTCTCAACTTAATCTAATCTCTTATTGAAGTCTACCTTCGTCTATTCTTAATCTCTACAGGTCAATTATCAATACTAATAAATAATATTCACTATATTAACAAGCTGCCTTAGCTGGGAACGGAACCTTGGGTGCCGTGACGCAGTGATCTCAAGGTGCAATACAATATTTATAAATTTACTTACGTTATACGAACGGCTTTTCATATTTTGGGTCGATTTCGTTACAATCCGTTATAATACTCACCGTTTCATATAAGGGACAGCCATTGCTTAAGATTTTATCGCTCATTGTGCTTGTGCGTGGGAGACCAAGAGTATCGTACCCAAGAAACTCTTGTTCAGTATTCATATGTTCTTTGGACATTCAAGAGGGAACTAAGTTTTTTTTTTAAATTAAAACTTTAAAACGCAGAAATGGCAAATAGGCGAGGACTAATGTTACGATTCCTTAATCTTTTTTTCGTACGTATTAAAACTGGATAGTGTTCGAAGTTTTTGTGTCATAACATTCAACGTATTCGTGTTTAGATTTTAGCGATCATCGTTTCTTCGGAGGGGGTAACCGTCAGTTCGTCACCATGTCCCACGAACAAAATAGCACCACACCGTCGGATACTTCGAGAGAAACATGGAAACGGACGCACTTTTGGGGCTTTCTATGATTTATTGACACATGACAATTCGCAAGGCAATCGGCCGAATAATTTACAAGAGCAGCCACTAGCTGATGATCCTGATGATTGTGGGGACATCGAAGATTATGACGAAAATGATGTTAGCTCTGGTAAGAAATGTTTTAATAAAATTTGGGATTTTTTCATGAATTAAAAAAAATCTTATATCCAATTAAATTTAAAAAAAAATTACTTATAACTTTTTGAGTGGATGCAGTTTTTTTTTCAATACAAATTAAATGCATTTAAATGTGTTAAGAGAGAGTCGTGGTAGCTCAGTGTCCGGG
>DWHO01004461.1:0-11047 GCA_018247575.1 Eurytides lysithous rurik
CAGATAAATGGGCTTTATAAAAATATACACATGTTGTATGTTATCTTTAATAAATTTTGAGATAATTGAGTAAATTCCAAATATCCTTAGACAGTGTTGATGTGTTTATTATGTAACTGCAAGTCTTTTTCCAAAAAAAAAAGTTAAATTACTTTATGCCTCATAATTGCCCTGGAAACATTGTTCCTTTAACAGGAGACGCTTGTATATTTTTGTTGGTTGCAATACGTAACAAAAAGTTGGAACCCCTAATGTACGGGTCATATCAATATTAAAGAGTAAATAGTTAAATTCGTGTGAAATTTTGGGAATTTTATTAAATTTGTACATAATCTGAACTTGATGAAGTAAGAAAACATGTGACAAGGCTGTGTGAACATTTACTTACAGCATACGAAGCGCATATTTAGAATTTATTGCTTTGCAGTTCATTTAGTAGTATAGCCAATACTTACCGTAGCATTCATGGAAAATGTTAAAAAACTAACCGATGTTATGGTTACTTATGTAGGCAAAAATAGAATAATCAATCATTATTTTAGCTTTGTAGTCAATAAATTTCATGCCACGAGATCTTCGAACGTTTTACTGACCATTATAACTGGATTTGGTAATTATGATTCATTTGGCTGGTTTATTTTTATGACATTGGCCATGTTTATGGGTTTATATTTTTGTTGATAAGAATGAGTAATGCTAGTGTTTTGATAGTTTAGGAATGTATTATAATTAAAACTTAATGATTAATTCTAAAATATATTTGTGTTTTGTTACTCAGTCGTTCTAGGATAGTTCTGATGAAACCTGAAACTATTAGATAAATATTCAACGCGGATATGTTCTTTACACGTTACGACTGAATAAAATATAACAAATAATTTTGAACAAAGTTAGTGGTTAAAATTAGAGACATTAAATCAACAAGCCGCTGAGTCATGCGACTGTTAGATTAACTACGTGCTTTTACTTTTGGTTTTTCATACACACATTAACGATTTTTACGTAATCACATAAGTTTTTTTATACCAAAAGGATTTGCTATTGATTACTATAGGTGAATTTTTGTAAAGTAATATTTGGAGCTTCACTTTTTACTCGTGTATTTTTGTTATAAATTCAAAAGTATTTGTATAGTTTATCAGAAATCTGCATTGATGTCAGTCAGCAAGCAGGTATGGTGGTACGTCAAACTTTGTGTAAAATATCTGGTGTACCTCATGTCTTTATCCACACGGATTATAGTATAGTATATCTCTAGTCGAGAGGCGTTTGAGAAAATATCAGATCAAACGAAGAACCTCTACACAGTGGCAACATCAAACGGCAAGAGTGATTTCGTATCGGCGAAAACACGAGTCGGTCTAGCGTCTACTTTTGCTGAGCTAAGGACACTAAATATAGCTGCGGCCGTGATGTCAACACTCGTCTGAAGCTGGAAATCGTGTCTTTGCCTAAATTTTATTCAATCGGTGACTTGCTTCATGATTAGTCGTTATTATAACTTGTCTCCGATATCGGTACTACAATATTGATGCCTTATCTTTACGTTCGGAATTTAATGATTGCAGATGTACTATTATTTTTTGAAGTTTCGTATTATTTCAAGTCAAAGCCTGTCTGTGAAAATTTGATTGGCACAATACATTTTGAATGCATTAAATTCATCAATCTACTCATTTTGACCGTATATATATATATATATTGTCGTTCAAATTACAGCCTTACAGAAAGTTTGGATTTGACTTTGAAAAGGCCTCAATGTTTTATAATTTGTTGGTTTGTATACAGTGATATGTAAGAACTGGCGTGTTTATTACATGAGAAAATTCAATAAGCTCCGGACATACGGCAGCATGGTTTATTTATAAAATTTACTCTCTTCACGCGTCTGAAGTGTTCGTGAGGGAATAATTCGCGTTCATAATCACGACGAGACGAATGCAACGGGGCGTACGGGCGTTGCTTGGCTTCGCTTGCTCCATCTGTTTGTATGCGTTTATATACGTTTAACATGTAGGTATTCCTTAGGCCGCGTGCATAGACGCGCTGCTTCGCATTCCTAACGTTCTCTGATGTCGCCGTATATACGAAGACTTAAGGGATCCGTATGAGTTGACATAGTTAATTTTATCCTCTATAGAATGGTGGATTTCTTTCAATTTTTACGTAACGCAAACGTTCTTAATTTAAAAATGAAAGTAACCTTTTTGTAATTGCAGTTGTGCACATATCAGCGAGAGTTATCCGATTTAATGTTTCGATAACGCGCCGTGTTTATTTTCAAAAAGTCACCCCATGCGCCCGAATGAAACATTTCCCAGATGAAGCGAATACTCGTATTTGCGCACCGTCGTCGGTCGTTACCGCATCGCATTGTTTCTTCAGAGGCCATCGTAAATATATATAAAAAAAAACCACTGCTTTAGTCATTTATTTGGTCGGTACGGCTGCGTGGTGGTTACAGAGATAGGTAAGTAACCGAGGGCCTGATTACAAAAACAAACAAAAGCTCGGTCGGCCCGCCGGTGCTCGGTTAAAAATGCAACCGTGCGCCGGTCGACGGGCGGCGCTGTAACGTACCGTGAATAACTACGTCCGCACAACGGTTATTCGGCCGCGAACCAAAATAGACCCTATAGGTGACACAATAAGGCCTCGCACCTGGTTAGCGGGCCGGTGATTAAAATCGCATTGTTTCCTGCCTCTCATTGAGGACCGCCACGCGCATAGTTATGACTTTTACGCTTAGTGGGTAACTGTGCGCCGTTTGCATCTCGTTCGTTTGCTTCTTATAGACTCTTTAGGGTGTTTAAAGCTCTTATTGTACCACGCATGTTGACATAAGACTCCTTAATGTATCATATATGTTAACGTGGACAAATTTTACTTGAAGTAAAATTTGTCCACGGCAAAGTTAACATTTTTGGCTGGTAGACTGTGCAATCATTGAATCTGTAGAAAACAACATCTTGACAGGTAGACTGATCGGAAAGATCACTCGTTGTTTCTCTGTTACGTGGGCATGAAGAATTACAATTTTCAAAGTGAAAGTATGCAACGGCGGGTAAATAATCTACACTGGCATTTATCATGGCGGTATCTGTTGTAAGAATTAGCCAGCTTTCCTGAGCAAGTACATTGGATTTTGCAGAGTCCACATAGGGTGGAATTCCTGCCTTGTCTGCTATTTTACCGTCTCAAGCAGAAAGCACTACTGTGTATCGATTTAGAGAGTTATGTCGTCAGCGTAATTACTTTGCAAAAAGATATATCACATGAGATTAATAAGTTCCCTGCCTGCTGTTTTGGCACACGCTAAACGACATTTGTACGCTAAGCCGATGATGATTGAATTTAAAACATTTCATCTAAAATTTAATTTCTGGTAACATTATTTTACGCGATGATCCTTACAGTAATTTTGCGCATATTGTCGTTTTCATATTTATAATTATGAAGACAATATACATTCTCTCTTAAAACTAGAAAAAAGTATGTATTTTTAGAAAATTATTAAAGTGTACCAAAAAATTATTAAAGTAATGTGCAGGGACAAGAAGGCATGGCGTGCGTTTATCAAAAGCGAACGACTTGCTCTTCTAGTGTACTTTATCACCTAAAACAAACTCATTCACCGGACAAATGTTAGCAATATCTAAAATTATACTCCTGCCGTTGTTTCCAATAACATAGTTGTGTTTCTTAATGAGCGGAGGTTGTGAAAATATGACAGAATGTAGCAGACGTAAATAATAGTCGTCCCGTCCGATTCCGGCCACGGTGTTTGATTTACGAGAGATCAGCCAAGTGCGTAGAATGCGTAGAATATATTATAGTACATAAGCTTTTGCGCAGATACAGGTGCACTCACTCTTCCTTTACTCTTATAGCTCGATGGGACGGATGACCTACACGACCGGAGAGAGATCAGGCGCGGAGGCGGTGACATCAAACAGATCTCTTAATAACGACTCCTCCGAGTAACTGATTTAACGAACGAGTTTATACTGTTAAGGAGTTTCTGGTAGATCAAAATACGTGGAACTTAATTGATTGACTCATATATGGGATATCTATTACACTGTATTAAGGCTTAAACATACTGTAACGGTATTTTAAAAGAGCAACTGTTGAGTTTCTCGCCGGCTCTTCTCAAGAGAACTGCGTTCCGAGTCGATAGTAGCTTTCTTTCAGAAGTGCTTGTAAAGACCTATTTTAATAAATATAATTTGATTTGATAACCGCTAGATGGCGCCGACAAGATGCCGGGATCGATTTTCTACATGCCCATCCGACGCATGGAAACGTTATGAAAGATGCTATTTTGTTCATACACAAAACATAACGTGTAGTGGACACGCCCGCGGCCCACTACGGCCCTAAACGCCAGACGCATATAACGGTGCACCTATAAGCGTTTTACATAACGCAGTTGTTTATATACCGATGGAATCGCGCGATGACGTCGCCCGGCCCTATTGTAATTTCACCCGTAACGGTACTGTGAAGTCGAGAATTGTTTTAGTCAGCCATGTTTGTAATTGTCTGGTCAATTCATGTTTTTTATTTAACATGAAAATATAACAATTTGGTTTGACGTCGTGCAGAAAGGATTTTAATAAGGAGATGAATAGGAAGTATGCATTTTTTTGTATTCTTTATTTCTTCTTTATATCTGGCTTTTATACATTTATATTAGCTGTCTAATGCTGATAAGTCCACTGCTACTTTTATAACATACATTTGTGGTCAGTACGAAGTTAAAAACGACGTATAATAATGCTTAATAGTGCAAATAAATTAAAATTATTATGATATATTTGATAAAAATCGACATAGATTGGAGCCCATATTCATTTAAAGTATATGCGTTTTAGTTTTCCTAGTGTTCCAATTGTCAAGAAAGCTTAGCCAAGAAAAATGCGAACTATGTTAATTTAAAAAAAATGACGGTAAGTAGGTAAAGTCAAAACGTTGAATTGATAAAACAAAAATATATAAAAAAGCAAGGTTAACTTGCTACGTACATCTAATATTACTGTGTTTACTGTGTGTGTATTAAAGAGTTAACTGCATTGGATGTAAATACTTTAATTGTGGTTAAATCTAATATTGCTTAACCATTATATCTGTCTCTGTAATAGGAATTAAACACTGAATGTCTATTTTTCTGTATTTATGTAACATTGTATGGGATAGAAAAATTACAGGGAAATGATAATAGTGATTGTTGTGGGTTAGCTTTAGTTGACTTAAATCTTTTTTTTTTTTGGCAAATATTTTGGCTCAATCCTTTTCAATACAGTGATTTTTCTTATTTATTATAATTTTTTTTTTTTCGAGAGATGATAAAAGATGTTGTCCCTTGTACGATGTAACGAATCTTATAACGCGGGTTAGTCTTCGGTTGCCGTAACATGCAAACGTTATATAGCATTACGTTAAGTTGCCGCCTTGCCTGCAAGTTACGTAGCTCGAGCCGATGTTTCTTCGGTTTCCACGCTTCAATGGAGCCGTAGACGTCCTAGTAGTTCCTCTTAGTTCTCACCATATGTAACTAGATGGCGGTAACTAGTCGACGGCAATACAACCTCTAATCTTTTTATATAAGTGAAATTTTATCTAAATTTCACTGACTATAATTATTGGAATCGTTTTCAAAACCTTTGAGCAAATCAATGATTAGAAAAAAATCCATTCAAAATTTATATGTGAGGTAAATATGTAAAATAGAAGGACCGATGGACGTTGGGGACCCAAGGTACTAGAACGGCGGCCCCGCAATGGAAATCGTAGTGATGGTAGACCTATGCCCAATATTGGATGTCCGTTGGTTGACGACGATCACGACGACATGTAAACAATCATGAAATCTTATCAATCAGTGTATTAATAAAGTAAGGGTACATTGTTAGCCCATGCATTCTGTGTTCACATTTGGACAATATGTCCAGATTGGGCATCTCAGGGCACCTCATTCCGTATCTTTATGTGACGAGTAGAGCCAAGTAGATTTTTTTCACATAGTTATAAGCTTTTATAGACAATGTGCTGTGGTGGACCACTGCCTTGCTTATAAATCGCCCGTTATATCTCAACGGTATTAAGTAAACAAAAAAAAAGTTAAAAATAGTGTTAAACAAAATTGGAAATTAGCTTAGCCTGTTTTTTAAACCGTTTCTGCCGCCTTTTTTTTAATTTCGTAATCTCAAGTGTCGACTTTTGCGCCAGTCACTTAGACGGTGGACGCGATCCTCACCGGCACCGGCGTCCGGACGTCCGGCGCCAAACCGGCGTAACCGCATCGCTGGTGTTGCTTATAAGACTGGCTACTTATGGCAACCATAAAAGGAATACACCGACGTTGGCTAAAGGAGCTTTTTAATAGGCCAACTCGCTCGCTTAGTCGGTGAGGATGTTTGTTTGTCGGCGTCGGTGATCACTTTCTATCTGATTGATAGTTTTAAACAGTCCTAGGGTTGACCACGTGATCCCTTTACGGATATGAAATTCATGAACTGTATCTAACTTACCTAACTTTTTGATTTGCAAGGAAACAAACTAAACACTACTGTTAGCGACACTTCGTTCATATGGACAGTCTTAACTTATTCGGATATTTTCGTCATCAAAGCCTAAATTTTACCTGCGATGTCTATGACAATGGCTTATTGTTTAGAGGTGGACCAATTTTCGATAAGAAAATTTATAAATTGTATTTGATGTTTTATAATCATCGAAAATCTCACGCTTGGACAATGCAAACTAATTAACTTAGTGTGGTAGTGTAAACTATTATTTTTATAATGTTTCCCTTGTCTCATTTCTTAATTTACCTTTTTTAAACTAAGTGAATGTCATACAACTTGATTTAGATCATTTAACGACGCTGTCTATGTTGATTAACATTACTGTTTATTACATCATTTATTTTTGTGAGAATTACGTGATTATTTTTTCCATATTTCTTATTTATTATAGATTAGATCTTCACATAAAATGTGTACATATTTCGAGTTGTCAAACTATAAATTACATTGACGACTCACAAATTGTAACACTAATAAAAACATACGCTTAATTTTTGATGGTATTTTACAAAGCACGGTGTTCGCTCGTGATGGTTTAACGGCTGCCCATGGTATCGACGACGCCATGTCTGGTCGCCGCAGGTCAACGACCCCGCCCCCTGCCTTCTCAATACGGCCGCCACTATTTTTCTTTGATTCGTACTGTTAATCGTAGGTACTTTGATGCCGTATTTTGTATCAAAGGTTTTTTTTATTGCCTTAAACTGTAAGTACATCTTAAAATTTTATGAATATTAACACTTGACGAGTTTGATTTAAAATAGAAAGTGATTATCAAGATACTAAAACTTTGATTTCATATAAATATAGTTATACACATCACTGGATAGTATTTCAGAGAGAGAAAACAGGTTTTTTTATGTTACACACAAGATTTAGATTAAAAAAATGCATGAAGTCTTAATGAATACAATATTCTAAAGAAACACACACAAGAGAGTTTATACAGATTTTTCATCAAAATATCCTCCTTGCATTTTATGACCTGTTTTTCCAATCTTGGCATGCGAGCATTAATTTATTTATAGTCTCTTATGAGATATTCCTCTAGGTTTCTTCTAATGCATTCCACATGGTCTGCTGTGAGGAAAGGTTTCTGAATGTTTCGGTCGAGCTCTTCCTACAAAAGCTGTATAGGGTATAAGATCTAAAGGCTTTGGGCTGGCCATGTCATGTTTTCCAACACTGTTTCCGACTGTTTCTCGTCTAAATAGCCCCTACAAAATTTTGAACTGCGCTTTGGCACGCTTGGCTCTTGATGGACTAGGGCCCATTGCATCCGCTGTTTTAGAAGAGGTTTATTCTGCGGTTTTAGAAGAGGTTTTCGGACAGTAACGCGTGCCAACAACTTGGCGTCTCGCAATCGTCTTTTCACTGTAGACACTGACACAGGTTTTTCCGAGATTTGTTGACTACCACACGATTTTCTCTTAGGCGTCTTACGCTTGTTGGTTACTACAATAAATTTGTCTTCACTAGAAGTCGTAGCTCTTGGTCTCCCGGAGCGCGGACAATCTTGATTACTGCCAGTTTGTACCGCACAATAGTGCGATGCCCACAAGTATTCGATAACTTGAGTTGAGATGATTTCTCACGTTTAGATTTGCCTTTATTATGGAGAACAACGATGGCAGATCGCGTTTCAATTTGTCAATGTCTTGACGGTAGAAATCACAAAATCAGACTAACTGCGTTTATTCGTAGATAACCATGAAAATACCAGGTTAAAATCGATCCTTTTTTTTTTAAAGAATTTAGAACAATTGCATTGTAAGTTGATGTAAGTTAAAAGAAGTGTCAGCTGCGGTAATGAGGTAATAAAATTTTTACCATTGATTATCGGACTAGCTCTTCCTCGAGTCACATTGAAGTTTGGACACAATGCTTGTTTATTGCCTTTATCTTGGCATATATATAAAGGAATAAGCTTTTAGGAAATCTTTATAAACAATAGAATATGCTGGTGTGCAGATTCATTTTATCACTAATATATTGCAAAATATTTACTAATAACAAAAGTTTTTTATTAGAGGACTCAAATTTTTGACCGGCAGTGTATTTACTTGATCAAATTTCTGGCAATAAAAATAAAATAATAAAGATTCTTTTATAGATTTATGAAATAAAGTCAGTTTGTTTTGATGTTGTGATATTTATTTAATAAAGTTTTAATTTAGCCAGTGCCACTAATTTTCAAATTATTATAAAACTGCACAAATAAGAGCTGGCGAAATAATGCGGTGGAGTACATACTTCATCGTCTTTCTTTATTCTTTTAGTAACAATACAAAGGTAAAATTCCTTTTTAGTAGCAGTCAGCGGACTAGAAAGGGAACAGCAAGAGTTTTATCTAAACATATTGGCCGTGTATGTTTTCTTTACTAATGTAAAAGACGTTTGAATTAAAAGCGTCTAACTGTATTAGGAATATTTGTATATACAAAGAAAAAAAAATATATAGGAAATATAATTGTTGAATTTATCGGGTGACATAAACAGGCTCTTTAGTATAAGAGCCACTTTAACCTACTTTAACGACGTTCACGTCATTTCAAGAGCCCAGCTGCACTAATTTAATACGCCATAATTTCTGTAATAATTTATTTTGCAACAAGTGTTTAAACTAAATACATTATTATATCTACTATTGTAGTACCTTATAACGAAGCGTTCGACCGACAAACATGTTCGTATTTTCTCATTAACTTACAATTTATAAATCTTTATTGATTTAAGCTTAGATAATAATGATTTATTCCAAAGGTTTTTTTTTAAAAAGAACAATATTTATATCACATCATTAAAGTTGAGAATTAACTATGCTACCACGGTCCTGATCTGATACGGGTGCCCATATCGCTGAATGTATTTAAAGGTAAATGAAACCTTTGATCCAAAACGAGTAAAATAACTTGCTCCATCTGTAGAGTGACCTGGTAGTTTCCGTTCCTACATGAACATATCGGAATATTCAGGTACCATTTACCAAATACTGTGGTTAGGCGTAGGTCACGGTAATGTAAAAGTATTTATATTTTTGCATTGCTTCTCGTGGTTCATAAAATCAGGGCTGTAACTTCAATGGCGTTTTTCTGTTTATACGCGGAAACACACCTCCAATCGCGATCTATATTTTTTTAAGAAGAGTACAAAAGAATAATCTAGTATATTAAAAAGTATCTGGTAGTGGTGAAACACTTGATACTTTTGGAGACATGAAAGAATGGCAAACAGACGATTATAACGCTTTTTAGATATGACTACTGATTATTTAACATACCGAACACATTACCTAACATTTCTGACGTTTTGTGTTATCATCTTTAGTTGAGTTAATTTGTGTATTATATAGCGTTATCTTATTATGTAAATGTTTTTCGGTCACGGTTTTATATGAATTGCAATGAGTGTGAATATGTTATAACCAGTAGTAAATTTTCAATAAGAAGATAAAGTAAGCTGTTGTTTAAATATATCATTGAAAATCATTAATTGTAAATACTTGTTAATACCACTTGGTAGAGGACTCTTAGAGGGTTCACCTGTGCTGGTCCACTGCATGCTATTGTCATTCTGCCGTAGAAAATGTGTAACCATTATTGCATTCCGGTTTTCAGGGTAACATTGCCGGCGTAATTAGGGGGTAGATAGATGTATCATCATGCATCAATGAGATGCATCGATGAACACAGCGTAGAGTTTTGAACTCATGCAGTTTAAAATACAGTGTCTTTGTCTAACGGCAAGCATATCGTGTACAATCAGACGTATGACTTGCTTCTCCAATCACGTATCTCCTTAAAAAAATGTAAAAGTAACTGTTAATGTAAAAGTTAACTTTAGGATATATCGACAGAAGCTATTTATCACATCGTGTGCTTTAGCCTACAGAAAATTCTGAAAAATAATTACACAGTTTTTTTTGCAAATAAGGGGAACTCATTAAGTATTTCGCGTTACTTAGGTTGTTATGTTGAATAAAATTATAATTGTGGTTGGGGTTTTTGTTTCGCTTTTAACTGGGTTGATTTCACACACGATAACGCGTTATTGTTTCAAATCTCAGTTCCTCTCACAGCAAAAATTTTTACAACGAACCCATTGTTTAAGATTTATAAAAACGTTTAATAAAATGTTATGATTATATGATATTATTTTTATTAATATACAAACAAAAGTACATTGAAAAACGATTAAAAGTCTTCACAAGATTTTTAATCAATCAAGATTTTTACAAAATATTAGTAGCAATGCAAACGAATTACTTCGACAATTCTTTCCTCAAACTATTTCACGTTGTAATAGGTCTAAGATAAGTGTTGCGGTTCGATATTTTTTTTAGTGTAAATATTTGTCGACTGGATTATTCGACTGGCAAAGCCAAAGGTCGTGGGTTTGATTCCCACCCAGGACAAAATATTTGTGCGATGAGCATAGGTATTTGTTCTGTGTCTGGG
>DWHO01004462.1:0-11047 GCA_018247575.1 Eurytides lysithous rurik
CGCGGGATTCGAACCCACGACCTCCGTTTTGTAAAGCGCGGGCCTATACCACTAGGCCACGGAGGCAGTTAATTCTACTGCAAATGCGCTTCGATACTACTGCAAAGGCAACTCTCCATTACGCAATGGTCTGCATGAGCAGATTTTTCGACAGTGGTTAATGTTGCCTTTAAGAGGACTTTAAATAGTGGGATTTATTAGATAAGATAGCCTTAGTCACCGAGGATGGACTCCGTGTCGTAACTGTAGAAGCTGTCTTAGACTTGCTGTTTCTTGCGGGAGAATTTTGTTTTTCTTTCCTCTGATTCGTTTTTCTAGCTTCTTTCTGATATTTCTGATACCTTGGGAGTGCCTCTGTTTAGATCCAAGACTCAAGCAGAGTGGGAACTTTAAGGTTATCGATGTGTATTCCTTGGCTTTATGTCCAGCCTCTCCTCAGGCATAGCATTGGGTGCTGCTCTCGACGTTGTTGTGGCTTTCAAGACGTTTGTAGCAGTGTAATGGTCTAGGTTCAAAAAGGTTCGCTTGAACGGAAGCCCACCCCACGCGCACTTATTTGGCCGCTATCTTTCTTAAAGCCGTTATGGGGCATTATTCGAAATATTTCCATGTAGATTAGTGATCGCTGAATTTCTCCAAATTTTACATCATTTATCAAGGGAGTTTAGGCAAGGTTCAGGTAAGTTCAGACAAGGTTCAGGCAAGTTCAGGCAAGGTTTAGGCATGTTCTTCATTGATATTAATTTTACTATTGAGACTTCCTCGGTATCAATTTCAGTTCCCATCTCATTGACTTCCGTTGCCATTGCTGACGCAGAGATTACCACCGCCTTTTATTTTACTACCTACGCTACTAACGCCTACCACGTCTTCCTCGTGGGCAACGTGCCTGTACCAGTATTGTTTCAGACACGACTCCCCAATTACTTGATTAGTCCCGTGATATTATGGGACCCTCAAGCAAAGGTTTGGTTCTTGAAATTCACCTTTACCCTGAGTGCTTGAGATTGAACTCTAACCAACCATTGACCTTTCTCGTGACCACAAATGACCACCGGTCCACAAAATATTTCGGGTTGTCTGGCGTCGAGAAATCCCAAATGCACAAGGTTCATTACCGCATCCCAAGAGCTTTAAAATCTCGCCTCCTAGAGAATTCTATTTTCCTCTTGAAAGATTTTCGATTTTGATCAAAACCAAGGGTATGCCGCAAAACCCAGCGCGGCAGCTTTTACCGCCATCCGTATTTGGATCGCATTTCCCTATCTGCCACCGGGAGGCGCGCTGTTTGGGAGATTTCGCAACTTCACTCCTGAACAAATATTTACCTAAAGTGGCTAATTGTGAAGAATGGTACTTAGAATCTGGTGATTCAAAGTAATATAATAATATATAATAAGATATTTATTTTTGTGTGTCTCGTTCGCGAGTTTTCGTATTCCTTACTTACAATTTATTTTACACTTCATTCGTTTACCACGTGGCGGCCAGCTTCTCTAATAATTTCTAGAGTATTAAAATAGCGATGACAATAGTTTAGCGCAGCTGCCTAGCTAAAGGTTTCGGCGTCGCGGGTCGTGAGTTTGCCACACGTTGCAAATATTTGTATTAAATGTAGATTATCGTTCCGGATCCGGGGGTTTGACCGTATGAAGTTTGTGCACGTAAAATGTTCTTACAACCCAATATTTTTCTGTCTTACAATGGGGTAAAAAAATAAATAAAAAAAAAATGAATATCTTATCCATAAAGATCATAATAAGTTATCATCAAAACGTGTCAGCGACCGAAACGTAAATCTTGTTCGTAATTAAGAAAATTGCGCACGGGCTTAATTTGAAATCGTCGTTCATATTGGAATTTCCTTACCCATGAAAACTCGTTATCCTAGCGTTGGATTCGAATAAAATTACTAGAGAATTGGAACCAAATTGCGTACGCAACACTATGAAATTGGATATTAGGCGTGTTTTCACATACATATACAAGATATTTTTGATATTATGTCAGTATTCATGGGTGTATAGACTTTTTAACTAATACATGTAAGTCATGCAAAATAAAAAGCTTGTTTTAACATGTTATACAAACGATTTGTGTAGAGATAAATATCCAAAAGTTACCAAGTTAAACAAATATTTGTTTTATATAACCAAAAAAATTATAACAACTAATATTTACTGTGTTGGATTTGAAATACTAAAAAAAGCGGCTTTTATGACGTTTTACTGCCGAGGTGATTTTGACCCTTTGATATGTATCATGGTCTTTGAAATTTGAAATAAGACCTGTCTCGAATATTATATCGAACTCTAACAAACTAACTTACCGAAAACCAGAGTTATAGCCTCAACCCCAAACTGCAAATATTGTTAGGGGTTAAATTGATTAAAAAAATATTTTTAAATTAATATATACCTTATCCTGATCACAACTGTTTGAATACATAGAGAGAGAATTTTCCATAAAAATGAAATTTAAGTTAAAATATCAAACTACCTCAATCAAAATAATTTGAATTTAACTTTAAGTAGATCCTTTAGGTCCTTAGAAGTTTTTTGTCCAATAATAATAAAATTTCTCTGAAACGGTACTTCATTATAAAAAAAAAACAATTTAAAAACCATACAAATTGTCAACCAATTAAAAACGTATACCTAAAATCGGACGATTTGAGCACCTCTTCTTTCTTGGAGTCGATTAAAACGACAACTTAACTTTCACGTTGTGAATCGAAACTGTTAGGCCACTAAATGGGCCCGCTTCAACCACAAGTTTAATTAACGCGACCACACAGAAAGTCGGCTTAAAGTGAAAGTGTTTTTGCTTCTGCGTTTCTTTCAGTGAGGTGGTCGGTGGCCTTCCTCCTTTCTTTTCCAGCCTTTCCCTTCCCATTTCTGCCTTGTATTTCCAACAATTCCCACCTTGAATTAGCAAAACTTTCGACGTTGTAAATATTCATAGGCAGCGGTTTCTATTTTCCATCAGGTGATTCCTTTGTTGTTGCCCGCCTACTGTATAGAAAAGAAAAGTTATTTATGTTTTTGTTGTAGTTAATATATCCTACTAATTAAATTTACGACATAATAAAATGTAATTCATTAAATAATAATTGAATCAACTAGTGTAGCAATTTATATAAAGTACCCCTTTATAGATCAATAATTACAGCATGTACTAAGAACTTAAGTTCTAGTCAAAACAAACCGTTTTTGCACTAGCGAAGCTCCACAACTTCTAATATGCGGATAAAGTTTACGTTATAAAGCAAGCGCCCAAAAACTTTAACTGTCTAAAGAGAATGCGCTCCGAACCTGTCTCACCACTAATCCATCCCAACGGAAATCAGCCAGCCTTCGACAACCTCGAAAAAGTCGAATGCTTAGGGTGCTTAGCTGATAACTTAGAGGAACAATGTAGTCCTTCATACGCACACATCATTCCAGCCCACCTAGAGAAGATGGACCGCGAAGCTGACCGTAAGGCCGAATTATTACCAGAAGATGGCCCTCTTAGTTTAGTGACCTCCGTAGAGGTACAAGATATTATTAAAAAATTAATGCCACGCTCGGCCCCAGGGCCCGACAATATTAGCAACAATTTTTTAAAGAAACTCCCAGGCCCAATTATCTGTTTACTGGCTAGCTATTTTCAACGAACTCCTCTTCAGTTGCTCCTCTTCGGATGGCTGGAAAGAGTCTATAGTCATCGACATTCGTGAGACGAATGAGGTGCCTAGCACCTGGCGGTCAGCTACCGGCCCATAAGTCTCCTCAGCAGTCTGGGGAAGCTCTATGAGGGGGTAATGCTTAAACGCTTTAAAGACCACGTCTTTTCCCACAACCTCATCCCAAATGAGCAATTTGGTTTCAGACCGAAGCACTTGTGTCCCCTCCAGGTTGACCACCTGACGGAGCACATCCTGAAAGTACTTTTTTTTGTTTTACATGCCTATGCATACCCGGTCTTGTGGCGGCAAGGACGGGTTATGTCGGACTTGCACCGACTAAAACCCCCACGATGTTCCACCTAGGCGTATATAGGCAGGGTCACGGGAATGCTTTCGCACACTTCCGCGACCCTATCAGCGCTGGCCGCGTCCGTAGCTCTTGCTCTGGGTGCCACCATGGTAGGAAGAACTTGCCTTCGAGCACGGCGAAACACTCACACCGCGTACACTAGATTCACCCTGGTCGGTTCTCACCGCCTCCCATTTCGCTTGCCAATCAACAGTTGACAACAGTCGCGTCCAGGTTCGTACACCGAACTCCGACTGTCCGAAGCCGTCATTTCTTTAAGTAATTTTAATTATAGTATATTAAGATTTTGACACAACACGAATGTCCTCATGCATGCCCCGCAGGACGTGGGGTCTATCAAATTCACGGAAACTAGCATTTCCACGGATTCGGTGATCCGATGAAGCTTTATAGAGCCGCATAGGCTAAAAAAATCAACGTCAGTACTCATAACTTTATTTAACCTTAACGCAAACCGACTAAACGACAATATCTCGAGCAGTATATCACATTGGTATCTTTTCTTCTATTATATTCTGAGACTTTGTAATGTGGGTGAAATGTTCATGATTACACTTAAAGGCTTATAAAGTTAATCAAGTAGATTAACTTTATAAGCCTTTATAGAGCCGTGCATTAGTTTATATTTTGATATCTTTAAATCAATGTATGTTATAAAATGAAAATAACGGATTTTAACTCGTTTTATTTTCTACTTTATACCCTGTATTTACATCGGTCATTAAATAATGCTCATATAATTTAACACTTAAGTGTTCATTACTATGACATTCTAATGGTTACATATCGTTTAAATATATTAAATTAGTTCTCTTACTAGCATTTTTTTTAATTACATAAAAATTATTTAACAACACCCTCACGCATTACACACGTCCTACTTGATTTTCTCATATAGAGCTTACATAAATTTTGAGGAAGAGCACAAAAGGGTAATAAATGAATTTAAAACCAACCTCACAATAGGTTGTCATTTGGCAGAAATATCACGAAAGAAACTTACAAACAAGGAAAATGAATTGAACAGCTCTTTTCGTTTTATATCACTTACAACTTCGAACTCATGTTGTACAACATGCTTTTATTTCCATACGTAATGGAAGCTTAATTTAGTTTTATTTTTTGTGAAGTGCGGAGGCACAACAGCATTTATGATAAAAAGAAGTAATCTTTTTGTAAATAGAGTCGATTATTAATTACCGATTAATAAAATATCACCCTGTGATGTTGTGATGCTATGATGAGTGCATTCAGTGAAATATAACTTCAACATCATGATTCATTCGCATATAAAACATGTGTTTATCCAATGGAATAGAAAATAATGATATTGGCTTGGTTGCGCTGGTGACTCTATATTCAGATATTTGTGATGTGTCATTCGAAAATGACCATTAATAGCAATCTACATATACATGCAGTGAATGAGAAAGATATGAATATTTCTTTTGTTACACTTTCACCTTTTAGAGACGAATCCGGGTGTTACAAAGTCATTTTTATTGTAGTATTTTCTGTGTCTGTGTTTCTCATAAAAGTATTAAAATTCTGCCGTATTTATGTTACAAAGTTGAAGTTGTGAAGCGACCGTCAGAAGGTCATTTTTTAATTCTCGCAAGGAACCTCGAGCTATCTGATAATTAATAGTCCGTCTAGAAGAAAACACTGAATTGGCCTACAAATAAGCGCTACCTCACAATAGGATGGCGTAAGACAGTAAAACATGTGAAAAGAGTCAAGTGGTATTAAAATCTGTTAAATGATTGAATTGGTGGAAACTAATAATGGCATCGCTGAGTTAATGACGGTGGTACCATCATTCTTATCTAGAGTTATACCTAAAAAAACAATAGGTAAGTTCATTGTTAAGAATATGTGATTTGTATTTTGACTTTTTTCATTAAGTAGTGTTGTCGCACTCATTCACAACTCGCAGTTCGGCGGCAGTGGCATGAATATTGCGCACGAACTTCGCATTCAACAAACATACAGCTGACTTCGGAGACATTTAAAAGAGCGAGGCACTTGTGTTCCGATCCCTGTATTAGCGACACCGTTGAGCCGAGCTCTGTTATATATTGTGTTAAAGTGTAGAAGTATATGAGCTCAGCTTAATAAGTACATATTCTATAAGTATCAACTATTATAATGTGTAATTATTAGTGTTTCTTCTTGATTAAATTTATATACAACACAACTCGGCTATTCTTACCCAGCTTATAGCTAAATTAAAGTACTTAAGTGAAACTCATAACAGTGTCTAACAGTAGGTTTATTATATACATTAAGTATATTAATATACACTCTATCGCCAAGCGTTAATGAGTAAGCATTACTATGTTCCGGTTTGAAGGACTATATTCCCAGAATTACTGTACCTAGAGATATATATCTTAAATCTCTGAGTGACTCGTATTTATAGGCAGGTGTATCGCTTACAGGCACACGACTTGATGGTATGGTCACTTTATGCCCTAAAAAAACTATGAAATATTAAATGCATTACTTCTTAATATATGTTTTATAAGACAACTATGAACGTCTGATCAAATAATTGCAGAAAATATTTTATGCAGGTATTTTAAAGACAAAAGCATAAGAAAATCGCATTCAAATCGCCTTTGGTAATAAAAAAAGGGCTTACGTAACATCTTAATTATGGGAAAAATCTTGTATACTTAAAATATTTTATGCCTCGTATGCTGCGATGCGTTAAACTCTTAAACGACCTTATTATCCCTCCTCTCCTCTTGCTTATTTGACACACAATTCTGAGAGAAATCGGTCATCTGAAAATTGTAACGCTTTTCAAAGGTGTACACTAATTTAAAAAATCTCTTTTTGGTGCGGAAAATTACGATTAAACATCACAACTAGGATTCAAAATACAAGGATGAATGCTTTGATTATTTTTGATAAGTATATTAAATGGTATTGTATAACTACTTCCGTTTTGATTAAAATTTTTATTATAAGTGTAAGATATCTTATGTAACTTAGCACCACATCACACAATACACGAAAAGACGATTTACGACGATAAGGCTTATCAGAGCTTAATAACAGTATCAGAATTTTAAGAACACAATAATTAAAGTTGGCAGAGTTTGTTTCTCTTTTTGTATTGGAAAATTGAAAGCGTGTCACAAAAAGTGCTATCATTTAACTATTCGCAAGCGAATAAAACCAATTTACGATAACGTCAGTGTTGTTTTCACAAAAGTTCGAGTGGTTTTTCCTGCCTATTTGTTTAAAAGACCGTTTCGTGTTTTAATTCTATAGAAAATTCGGATCGGAATCCATTTTATTATTTCCTTTCGGCTTAGCAGGAACTTCAATGATGTTTCAACTTCGGCTCCAGCTGTTTATGTTATAGATGCCCGTTTGCTTTATCTTCTAAATTGACATATATGACAATGATAATAATATTGTAAACTACTTTTACCATTTCTGCCAAATATTATTATCTTATTAACAAACAATCCGGTGAAAAGCCTTTTTATTGAGAACTGTTTTGTTCTTGTATTTACGAATGAAAGAAAGGGTAAATAGGAAGATATGGTGTGTTAAATATTAAATCAGTACTGATGCTGTGCTCATCACGATTACGTAGTGGGTCTGTGATATTGTGTGGCACTATGTTTCACAAGCGACAGTTTAACATTAGATGCACGACTTGTTCATCTCGTCACTACACCTGTTAAAAATGCCAGCGCCTGGGTATAACGAACTTTTTCGCCTAGACGATATTATAGAATATAAAATAGATCAATGGAAGATTATTTTTTTGTTTCTTTTTTATGGAGTGGGAGACAAACCAGTAAACATCTCATGGACTTTTGCAACATCGAAGAATTTGCACATGCGTTGCCAGCCTTTATAACAAGATTTTTTGGGAGAGGGAGGGAGGGGCTTAAGAGGGAGAGATAGAGATAGGGGGTGGGCTACTGGCCACCTTACGCACTAGATGAAACGTGAAAGCACACAAACATCCACTTCACATCGTTAAGTCGTAATTTTCTGTGAGGTTGTATTATTTATTCGGTTCAAGCCGGCCCATTCAGCAGCAGTGGGAGCTGCTGTGTGGTTCTACAACCCTTAAATTTTCAAAAAATTCTACAAGGTTCTGCATAAGCCTTTCATATATAACTTCACATGCCCTTATTGGGTAAGGTTCGTTGAAACTTAAAACCGAATAACAAAGGGATTTTGTTCAGAATTCTTTGAACGTAGCGTCTGAAACGGCAGTTTTCATTTCTTTACATATACACAATGATTATTTTATTTTACATACATGTTTAATAAAGTCTGTGGTCCCATATAACATAACTTTAAAAAATCACAATGATTTGCAGACTCATAAAAAGACGCAACCTATTTTTACGGCTGTGTATGAATACTACATTATAACGGTCTTATTTTGAAAGTCACTACATATACATACATATATGTAAATGCAATAAAAACTCATGGTAAACTGTGAAAAAAAATATAAAGACCGTTCTATAGAACTTTTATAGCAATAGAGTTAGTAGTAATTTTTATAATTCCATCCATTTTGGTTGGCATCGTATTATTATTATATTCATTTACATTTTTTCTACTTGAAAAATTTTAAAGTAAATTTCGTGATTGAATAACACCAGTTTTTGTTTGTTGTGTTTCTAAAATATGACTATTATATAATAGACGCTTTTGTTTAAAAATTATCAATGGATATACATAGTATTTATTTACATATGCTATACATATCATGCTATACACATGCGTTTAATTCAGTTTTAGTGGCAAACTATCAAATGCTAGGGTAATAATCTTTTTTGTAAGCTGCGTATATTAAGAGTGATATTTAAATAATGTAAATTTTCAATAAGACAGCAAAGGAAGTACCAAGAGGAGACATTTCAAAAGTTGAATTGGACTAAATCTAGTCAGCTCCAGTTCACTGAGCAGGATTTCAACATCTGACACGAGTAGCGTAAGAGTAAGCACTCGTTGACGTATTCCTGAAAAATATTTACTCGGTATATAAGGCACCACTTATACTGTCATCCGCATAGCAGGAAATGTTGCTTATGTGTAGCATTCATTGATGTGCAGTACACCCAATGCCTGCGGGATGAAATTAACCAATTAACTCGTTCCTTACAGTCTATTAGTATGAAATATGAATCATCACAAAAACAAATACAGGAACATATATACTAGCTGCAAATAATTTAGTTGGTTTGTGCAATTATAACTTGGAAAGATATGAATATTTGACAAGTAAACACTATAGTTATACTGTCCAAGTAATGTTTCAAATTCAGAACGCAAAATCATCCCTAAGGTAGTGGGCGAGTCAGCTGTACTCCTTCATCCTAGCACCTTCTTTCACCTTTTTAGTCTTCCCCCGGGTTCACCCGACCCGGGTTCACTAAAGACGTCTTTCAAGATTTTGGGACAACTCTTGAAGAATATGAGTATCGGAATATATATTAATAATAAAATATGGCAAATCTAAAAAACATTTTACGTGAGCGTGAAACGTAGAACGTGAAAGTAGTACTGTTAGCTATTCTGCCGCCAAGTAACACTGTGTAAGCAGTGGCGGTACTACCATACAAGCCCAAAAGCCCGGCTTGCCCTAATAAGGAGGAAAATTTATAAATCTTGATCAACACATAATTCACGAATAATTTATTTTTAAATTTGAGCGTTGCGGGAATTATGTGCTAATTAAGATTTATAAATTTTATTCATTAGTAGGGCAAGCCGTGCTTTTGGTCTTATATGGTAGTACCGCCACTGTGGTACACATGACTACGTTACTTAAATTAAACAGTAATTACTAAGAACTATTGTCATTTTTATAGAATTATAATTTTACTGTTTAATAAATATACTGGACTTTTAACTATGTAATCGTATTTGACCTGACTTACTGTTATTTTTTTTACTAAAGAAAAATATCGATATATCGAAAATCCGATACTTTAAAAAATATCAACAGCCCTAAGTTAGACAGTCTATTGTCACTCGTCCAGTTTTGTTCTCTGCACTGGCATCATAGCTTTTTGCCATTATTTACAATCCGTTATTTTGTTAATTTTTATTTTATGTATTATGCAAAATAATATGTAAACTTTTGTTCCGTTCTTAATATTTATATTGAGTTAAAGAACTGCATTTTTCTTCTTTAAATTTCGTATCTAATATCCTTATAAATATAAAGTAAATGTATATAATGAACATTATCTTAAAATTTAAAAAGTCATCAATTTCCGGATGTGTGATATATATATATATATGTGTGTGTGTGTGTGTATGTACACATATGTAGTCGATGTAGTTTATAGTCTATTATTGGATATAGATATATAATTTAACCATTAAAGCCTAGTACGTATATATTAGTTTGTACATTTTTAATTATTTTTAGCCATAATTTTTAGTATGAAATAAATTCCAATAAACGCTTTTTATAATTAAATTCTACGAATGACAAATTAAATGTTAATAAATCATAACATTTTACGTGCAAATAAATCGAGACATTTCTTTTCTATGACGGCAGATTTTCTCATAATTCGACTGGCAACATTAATAATAATCAATATCTGCTTCGTCTATTCTGGAGCGGACGTCTTGTAATATATTGTCCCTAAATTGAAATCGGAGTTTCAATTCTTTTAAATAAGCATATTTGAATTTGCTTTTAACGAAAGGTAACTATGATTAATTTTACAGAATATTCAATAACGGGGAGTATTAAAGGCGAAATGGTGCTAATAATCAACGTTATTGCATTTCAGATGGCGCAAATCCAACTAGTGTCTTCGGATATGCAAACTTTTGAAGTGAATCAACAAGTCGCAATGCGTATGAGAAAAATACGATATGTTATAGAAAATCAATATATCCCCGAAGAGCACAAAAAAATTTTCTTTTTAAAAAACGTGAAAGCCGAAGTTCTAAAGGAGATTATTAATTTTATTGAGCACAACGAAGAGGACCAGTCTGCA
>DWHO01004463.1:0-11045 GCA_018247575.1 Eurytides lysithous rurik
GATGGGGCGGTTTGGGAGTCGGGACAGGGGTGGGCGCGGCGGGCGTTGGGGCCTGCAACGGGGCTGCCGGGGGGGGGGGGGGGGCCCGCGGGGGGGGGGGGGGGGGCGCCGCCGGGGGGGGGGGCGGGGGCGGCGGGCGCGGGGCCCGCGCCCGCGCTCGGCATGCCCGAGGGTCTGCCCGATGGTCTGCCTGACGGCCTACAACCCGGCGCGCTCTGGATCTGCCTGATTTGCGGGCACGTCGGCTGCGGCAGGTAAGCTCACTCACGACTAGGCTCGAGCCTCCCTCAGAGAGGCCTTTGGATAGTGTCATGTCCATCATCCCGAATCCGATGAACCTTACGAGAAACACTTTTATCCTCCAACATCTTTTATTAGTATCAAAAACCTAGGTATTTTTAGTTTAATTTTTTTTTAATTTGGTCAATATTTAACAATTAAACTTCATCTGTTTTTGACATTTTTTATTATTAACCGTGTGATTTTTAGTGTGTCGTAATTCAAACAGACGTTGGTGCACCTAATAAATAACAAAATAAAAAGGCTCCGCATTCCAAACGCAGTAAAATAAAATACGAATTATGCGATTACCATACCATTTTGTGTAAACTAAATGGTATTGACTTCGTGAATGCGTCGTAATTGTTTTTTGTTTTCGTACAGGTACGAGGGTGGCCACGCGGCGAAACATTTTCAGGCCTCGAACCACACATATGCGCTGCAGTTGGGCTCCAATCGAGTTTGGGATTACGCAGGTTGGAAATATTAATGACATCCAACCGAGCACTTATTAGTCTGTGAGAAAGAATATTCCAAATATAATCTGATACGCTCTAGGTGACAACTTCGTGCACCGCCTAGTTCAGAACAAGACTGACGGTAAGCTAGTGGCCGCTGAGGGGGGTTTAGCCTCCGAGGATTCCGCCTGTGGTGGTGAGAAGCTGGATTCTGCCCAGTTGGAGTTCACCTACATTCTGACCCAGCAGCTCGACAGCCAACGGATGTTCTATGAAGACAAGATCGCCAAGTGAGTTTAGTTAATACCATCGATATTATTTTTTAAAATTGTTAGTTATACGCTATAAATACAGCCAATGTGAGGCAGTTTTTTTAGTGTCGTGTGCACGGGAAGAGCATGTCGCTTGCCCGATGGTAAGCAACGATTATCCTTAACACTATGCCACATTCATTCTATCTGATGGGATACTATTGTCGAGAATGTCTAGAGAGGTTTCAGCACCTTTGTCAGTTGTTTTAGTTTAGTTTAAAAGAGCAGCTGTTGAGTTTTTCGCCCGCTCTTCTCAGCAGACTGTATTCCGAGTCGCTGGTAGCTTCTACACGAACTGAGATGTAAAAATGACGATACGTCGAAGCTTTTAAAGGGCAATTTGAATAATTTGTTTAGATTAATTCTAACTCAAATCAGTCGTCACTGTAGTCTGTTTCAAAGGACAATGTTTAAATGGAAACTTTTCTAACTAATATTATAAATATGAACTCGATTCTGTTGGTTTGGGTTTCTTTCAAGTCTTAACGAATCGAAGCCTCCATCATTTTTAGCACGAGCAAAATGTTTTAGATCAAGAGTTGTATTATAGTATTTTTTTTATTTCCGAAAAGTTAGTGTTAAGCGAGTAAATCCGCGTTTACGATCTAGCTTATGGCATTAGTAAGGATACTAAATGAGCGTAAACTGCAGACTGGAGAGCGCCCGCAGCGTCGAGTGCGAAGCGCTTAGGGAACGCGCCAGGAACGCGGAACGAGAGGCGGAGAATCTGCGGAGCCAGTTGCAGCGCAGCATCCGGGAGCAGCAGGCGCTCGACCGACGTCTGCAGCACTTGACTTCGAAGTGAGTGACTTCGTGTAACCTGTACTTAATCTAGTCTGAGAAAAATATGGTGACAGAATTACTTACCTACTGAGTGCTGAATTCGATATGTACACATATCGATTTCGCAAAGGATGACAATCTCAGCTTTTGGAATTGATATCGTCTTGTAAATAACTGGTTAACAAAATCATGCGGACAAATAAATTATTATAAATATTTAAGAACACATATGACTGTCATCCCAAACTACTGCAGAGCCTGTAATATATTCATATTTATTTTTAGATAGTTAGCACCCTGAACCTGCTTGTTACTGCACTGCGCACGCCAACCAGAGATTTTTAGACGTTATGTCTTTGTACTCGGTTGTTACGCTTGCAACATTGCCCTTCAAACCGGAACATAGACCACTCACACATTATTAATTGGCGGTAGAGTAACTTTGTTAGTTACTCTAGCGGACTCTGCAACAAAGTTCTACCACTTATAAAAGTACTGAGACAATTTTTTTAAATACAAAGTGATGATAAGAGTAAGCATTATTATAAATAACAAGAGGGTCGAGATGTGATAAGTCGGAGTACGTCCGAAGAAACTCGTCCTAACCCCCGGCGAGGGCGGGTATGCGTAGGCATTCCCTCCAAGTAAATGGAGGGCCTACGCCCGTTCCCTCCTCCTTCCTATTCCTGCCTCCTCTTTTTCTTACCCTTCGAAAAATTTCCACTTTGAAGGTGGGCAACGCATTTGCAAAACGATCTACGATACAAATGTCCATAGGCAGCTGTTATTGCTTTCAAGGTGAGCAGTTTGCTTGTTTACCCGCCTACTCCATAAAAAAATAAAAAAGAATGATTTTTTATTGCAACAATTGTACTTAGGTTGACGACATTGCAAGGCGAGCTGAACGAGGAGCGAGGCTTGGCAGCTGCCCTGGCTGGCAGTCAGGCGCAATGGCAGGCTCAAGCGCGCATTAAAGAGGAAGCCTTCCTCAAAGAGGTGACTGTCTTATATGCACATCTAATAAATAGTTTCACCTAGGCTCCATAATAAAGCCATAAACTCTATTACTTATTAATTAGGTGCCATATAATCTTGTATTAACACTGAATATACTTTAGTAATAATAATAATATTGATATATTTGCAAAATGTACAGGTGTCTTATACCGCTACACTTTACTAGTTTTACAGAGTATGCAAATATATTTAGTAGTATGCAATATTTTCGCTAGAGAGATTGTTAAATTACAATTTTTATTAGAGGGAAGTTTCATACAAATAAGGTTAAAGTATTACAATGCAAGGAAAATTAAAAAAACTTAATACAGACTTAATAAAAATTCAAAATCAAAAACGTCAAAAATCCTTGAAAAACAGTTGTTGCAGTTTGTCAGTACCCTAAATTTAATATAATAAAATAGTATAACGAAAATTATAACTTTCAAATAACAGTATTTATGGCAAGGCTTGTTAGCAATATCTAAGCTACCAGTATTAGTTATAACATATTACAATTTTAACTTACTTAAGATGAAAAGAGCAATGATTTAGACGAAATAATCAATGCGCGGAGACTATAGTAGCACGCTTAAGTCCTGGCAAAAAAAATCAGCAAGAAAAGCTGACACACTCATAAAACATTTAGTAAGAAAGAGAATATAAGTGTACTCTGGGATGACAGTAGTATATAAATAAAATTAAAAATATTAAAATTCAATTAAAATTTGCAATTAATATTAAATAACAATTTCCTAAAAAAATAATTTATTATTGTTTTAATAATAAATAACCTTGGATTGAAAAGGAGTTCTTGTATTTTGTTTTTTGTTCATTATATGGAATGGTGACAAAGGGAAGGCTGACTGATGGGAGCTAAGGGTTCTGTGGTAGTCAGATAAATTGCCAGCTCTATGTTACTGTTTTAGAAAGAATAGGAATGTAAATTATTACATAAATCAGAACAGATTAGAAAATTGCAGTCCTTGTTTTGCTATTATTTTTTTTTTCTCATTATACCCTTGGGCAATAAGTATAGATAGATATAGAGCCTTTATAAGCACTTTTGAATCATTACATCTCAGTTCGTGAGGAAGTTACCACTGACTCTGATGACACCGGAATGCAGTACTGCTGAGAAGAGGCAGAGAGAAACTCAACAGTTGCTCTTTTAAAATACTGTTACAATATTTCTTAATACAATAATAGCTATCCCACAACAACAATATTCTATGCGTTTTGTTCCAATCAAAGTACTAGAACAGTATAATAAGATTTATGCAATAGATTTTTTCTAATTTTAGTTTTAAAACGCTCAAGTGGTAAATGTACATGTGTGTATGATAAAATTCCCTTTTATTATTTATGCATGTACTCAGGCCCATGAAGGATTTTTTCACCTTTTGGAGACAAAATCGAGGTGTTAATAGTTTATTCTTATTTCTATTATTCACCGCGTGTTCGTCAATGAGTTTTAAGAAAGTATTAAAACTTTGTCGAATAAATAATATGTTACAGAGTATATATTGTGAAGCAATTGCAGATTATGATATCTAATCAACTTAGTTGTCAACAGGTTGCCGATCTAAAGGAGCAGCTGCGTGACGTGATGTTCTTCGTGGAGGCTCGGGGGCAGCTGGAGAAGGCCGAGGGGGCGACCAAAGAGGAGATAGCGACGGCCAGTGTGTCCGTCGCTCCAGCCAAGCCTAGACGCCGACGTCGATAGCCTAACCGTTCATAATAAATAGCCTCTGTCATCACTGTATAAATTAACAATGCACGTGTGAGAAATAATAATGATGACGATGATTTTTCGCATTAGTCGATTTAAACTATTTCAAGTATTAAACGCGATAAACCTACCAACGAACTCTCAATTTTCTGTTTTTGTGGATATTTTTAATCTGTCCCTTTGAATGGCGCCATTATTTTACGATAGTTTAAGAGTTCCTTTTTTGTAACTGACCTCCGTAATTGGCGTTCTGTTTTATTTGAGTCTCATCTTGTTTTTTTTGTAGGCAACTTGTGTTTTAGTATTAAAAACAATTTTGACCTACATGTGACTGTTCTTTGACAAATAGAAACCAGGAGGAAGATCAATTTATATAGCACTATTTATGACCATTATGAGAAAAAAATTTTAAGCTTAGTACGCGCACGTAATTTTGACATGTGCAAAAAGCTAAAATTTATATATGAAATTTGTTACAAATATATTAATTTAGATAAATATAAAATATTCAGTGTTTACACTCAAGACAACAAAGCCAATCACAAAACTTAACAAATCAGAAATGTCATATTTAAAAAAAAAATTATACTGTCTAATGACTAAAGAGAATAAATTTTCTAAATTTCACTGTAATTTTTTCTAGTTTTAATTAGTTTATTAATTTGTTATTTAAGATGATATGCTATCTAACAGAATAGAAATTATGTTTATATTTATTTGATTCTTAATTAAAATTTTAAATCTTCCAATTTCAGGTGATTAATATTAAGTTTTTTGAAATCGCTAAAAATATTCCAAAGAAAACATATTTTGCGCCCGCGCCTACAGCGCCTACGCCTACTCTTTATTTATTACAGTTGTGATATTTTCTCGAGAATTAAATATACTGTGATACCTATGGAGGGTTCAAACAATTAACAATTGTTCTTTTTTTAAATGTTCTTGTATGTGATAAATAAAGATTCATCTATGTAATTTTTAAAAGTGGCTACTTTATTTTGAATTTTCCATTCAATAGTGCACCTTTTTTTAAAATAATTATCAACGTATTCTCGTAGTATAAAAAAATTAGATTTTCACAAAGGTTACCTAGAAGACAAAATCTCAAGAAGGGAAGAAATAATAAAATATAACAGCTAAAAATGAAAAAATAAATGAGAAAAGTCTCATGTTTGAATTTTTAGTTATGTTCACCATTTGGTTAAACTCTAGAATTACATGGCTGGATATGAATTACCTTCGTATCTACAAATACTTTAAAATCCGCCAATTCGCAGGCTAAACATAATCTTGTGAGCCTAACCGCTTTTAAACCGCTTACGCTTTTATTGTTTTCAATATAAAACATGCATCTAGATGCCTGGTATAATAACAATAATTCGGACAGCTAATTAGTATTGGAAGTTTAAATTACGAATGATTGAGCATATTGTCTTAAGAATTAAACTATTTAGAAGATCAAAACTCTACTTAAAGTGGTCGTTTCGAGGACATACCACTCTTAGTCGTTTTATCTTCTTGCGTCGATTTATTATTGTTTTATTCTTGTTGTGCGCCACTTATAACACTAAAAGCTTTTTTTTATCTGGCAGCACTGATAACGGACAATGTTATCTATCATGAATTGTATGATATAAGACTGACTTAGTTCATCCAATGTTACCAGGTTAGTGAGTGATTTTCGCAAGTTTTGGTAAAAACGTCTTTTTTTATAAGAAACGGTGAAAAATTCTGAAAATTTTGTAGGAAAGGAGAGATTACACTAAATATAAAAAATATTCGTACTGAAATTTAAAGCATGGCAAATGAGAAGAAATATCTCAACCCAGTATCATGAGGCGTAAACACCGTACGAAATCGATACGTGGTATTTAATTAACTTAAATCTTTTTAAACTTATTTTATGTAAAAAAATGTAAATGTTATGTGGTACTACACCATTACACCATATACCTTGAAAATTTTTGGAAAACCTCGTTACTGAAAAAAATTAACCCAAGTTCCCAGTACCATTTTAGGGTGTTATTTGTGTAGGGAACATCGAAAGAGTAATCTGGAAACCCTGTACGCATTCATTGGATTATATTATAGTGGAATTAGGATTGGATCAGGAAAAAGTTTTTTATATTTGCTGCTCATTTTGAAAACTTTTCGTTTTCCAAAAGTTTTTTGTTATACAATGTGCCAGCGGTAAATTTTATTTCAATTTCGAAACATTACCTCAATACTCGTTTTAGGTAAGCTTACGATAATTTTAATTCTTAAGTTTGCAATGCGGTCAATTACATATACTTCACAGCTTGTATCGGTATAGAGGCCAAAGTTATATCGAGATAATGCATTGGCTGTATTGCGACAATTGATTAGTTTTCTTACAGAGCCGAGTATAATCCAGCACACTACAGGAGCACAACTCTCATCACTTCTCTTTAGAAAAATGGTTTTGCAACAGACTCCACTCTGTTTTATTTTCAGAGTTAGTCTCTAGCAATACCGTTTCATCCTCGCGCTGTTCTTCTTACTCGGTGGCTTTCGAAACGTGAAAGTCTGCACCGGGCGATGGTAAAAATCCAATTGTTATTGTACATTGGATTTTTAATGCTATCGCTGTTTGCGGACTATCTTTCAACTGCTTGTCTCGTTTAGATTTTGAGAGCACAAGGTAAAGCAGCAGAAGTATGTCGGTAATTAGCACACGTCAAAACTGCCTAGAGCACCTTAGAAGAACAAGATACTTTGAAGAATATTCTGTTTTGTGTTAGACTAATAGCCATCACAAATTTGATTGTACCAGTCATTAGTTCTATGTATTGTGTTTGGAACATAAGGTTTACATTAAAATTTATTACATATTATATGTGATATTTATATAGGTTATTCACAATCTAGGTTATTGATCTAATATTAACATATGATAATAAACTAAGTCTTGAGAAACTAACTTGAACTATGCCCAGTTTAAAGGTGGTAGTTAAATAATTTTCATGGATTAAAAGATAGTATATAAAAATTGATATTGTGATGAGAATAATAGTTTTTATTATAAAAGTTTATTAGGAAAATAAACTTTATGGATCATATAATCTCATATAATTTAGTTAAATTATCATCATATCATCACAGTGTTTATTTTTATTTCTTTTAATTGATTAATAAGTCGCAAGAGGTATTCTGTTAAGACAGTATGTGTGTAGAAAAGAAATCACTTCTAACATTTCAAGGCAGTGGCGGGACTACCATACAAGCCCATAAGCCATAACTCCCGAATAATTAATTTTTAAATTTATTGCTGCGGGAATTCTGTGCTAATTAAGATTTATAAATTTTACTCCTTAGTAGGACAAGCTGGGCTTTTGGGCTTGTATGGTAGTACCGCCACTGTTTCAAGGGTGTAATGTGGAAAGAGTGTTTGGTTTTGGGGAAATAAAAACAATTTAAAACTGTTCTTTATATTTTTTATAAGATAATCATTTTTATACATAATTTTCTGTCCTGTCCTAGACAGAGCCTTTTTAAAAATTAAAATGTTGTTATGACAATAATAATATTCATTTAATACATTTATTCCATTAAAGTAAAAAAAACTTCATCTATTATTACTTAATTGTGAGAATTTTTAGGTTTAACTAAGAGTTGAAATAAGTGATATACAATTTTGGATTAAATAATTAAAAAATAAATCATGATTTAGTTTTTTTTTAATATGTTAAGCACTTTGTTAGTCATGTATTAAATAAAAGTTGAAAATTGTCTGAACATAAACTCTTCACCGCTCATGTCCTGAAGTAATGGGTATTTGCACAATGTAGGTAGTTTAATATTTGTGTTATAAATAGTATGTTTGGATACTTTTCACAACAAAGGGAGGAAAGTAGAATTATGTAATTTTCTTAATAACCTGTTTAATAAATTTGCACCATTTTACATTAATTTTATTGTTCATTAATAAATGATCATATAACAAACTAATTTTTACTAGGAATACTGTCCTTTTTGTTACAACATAACTATGGACATGGAAATTTGGCCAAGCATTTGTTCTGTGATAATAATAAAATAATGGATGTATTATAAGCTTGTAAGGGTCAAGAATAAATTTTAAAACTATCAAACAGTGCATCAATGATTTAAATTAGTTTTGATGCTCATTTGTATGAACACTACATTTCATTTATTACATACTGTCCTGCACTCTTTACATATTGTGATGAGATAAACCTCCAGGACATTGGCATGCAGTATGTAACGTGTGGGTTTGTCATCATCTTGTATAAAAAAATAATTTCTTTGTGGCCAAGTTTTTTGTGCTCATTAGTGTAAATAGTCATGTTTATGTATTATTTAATATACATTTGACATATGTTCACCTTTTATAGTTTTTATTCATTCAATTATTTATATACTTTATTATAATAGGGATTTTTGTTTTTTTTTATTATAAGGTCCAAAATTTTATAATATTCATTTAACCACTCACATATTGACTCACTCTCAAATTTAACTTGAAATTTTGGCAGTTGGAAGTGACAAAATTATTATTATAGTGTTATTGGCGATCATCATTACAATTTATCAAGTCATTATTGTATAAACCATGTGATTTCCAAATATCTATATCAATGATGGAAAGAAAAATGTAGTCACCAGCAAAACCAACATTTTTCACCAGACATATAAACCAATCGACTTGGTTTAATTTACTGATTTCAACAATGTTATTAAAAAAAAGATTCCATGTGTCATTTACTAGGTTTTTGCTTTCCAGCGTTGATTTGATAAAGCATGGTCTTGAGCAATGTTCCCTCTAAGTCTCACACATGAGTTTTAAATGTAGTGCACATAAAAAATATTTAAGCACACAAATTATTTTTTCGAGGAGAGAATAAAATTGCACCTGCATATCAAATCCATATAAAAATGAAATAAAACAAATGTAGTTTTTAATTGAAATAAACTGCCAGCTATAGTTGTGAATATTGATATTATACTGTGTTGTATTTTTTTATTCTATGCACTTTTTTAATTGCCGAACAGTTTTTTCCTATTTTGGAAAAAACTGCACAAACTTAGAAAAGTGCACACACAGGGTACAAAAAAGTTAGAGGGAACACTGGTTCTGAGCCACTTCAATTTGGTGAAAGTAAAACCCTACTCTGTAATTTAATTATAATCTTATTGTCTTGCAGATGGTGTTGGGTACCTTTTATATACTAACCATAGTTTTTAATGTCTTTGTAAAGATCATTCTTACTTAGTTATATCTTGTTAACATATTTATAACTCTTACCCGCAATTAAAATAATTAATCACAAGTTGTAACCTATATAAATGTCAGTTTTAGTTGTATTCTAAATAACACTATTGATGTCAGAATTGCATTAAAATTAAATTAAGGAATAATTTTCTAATATACTACTTTAGTACTTCACTGAGAAGAAGCAAACTGAATATTTAAAAAGATGGCACAAGTACACAATATCATTCATTAGTAATGATGTAGTACAGTAGTATATGGTACAATAATATTAAAGTATATAAGTTACTGCATTCAAATGGGTACTTAATTAAATAACTAAATAAATGTGGTTATTGTTATCAAGGTAGTGTGCAGGTTGTCTAGAGTGATCAGTTATATGTTGTGACTAGTCCTGACTGCAAAACCGAAGGTTGCGGGTTAGATTCCCGCCCAGACCAAAATATTTGTGCTATGGGCATAAGTAATTGCTTTGCGTCGTATGCATTTAAAATATATACGTATGAATATCAGTCGACTCTTTACCATAGTATAGGCTCTGACTAGTTTGGGATTAGAGGACAATGTGTGAGATTCCCCTTAATATTTATTTTTTATTTTATTTGTTACAATGCTATGACCGAAATTATGTTACAAGTTACATTAATTCGGTAATTTGGAAATTACCTGGACAATCTGCACATTTTCCTTCTGTCTGATGTCTTAAACCAGTATTGTCATATAGTTTCTGTTCTAATATTGTTTACTTAAAATCAATTGATAAGGTTAGGTTTAGAACATGTTAAATATCAAAGCAATGTCTACAGAACTTGGGTAACAGTTTGAACATTTGCTAATAAAAATTTATATGACAACGGCAAAAAGTCTTGAGCTAAGAAAGAAATTATCTGTGGCTTTGAAGTGTCTGTTACAGTTAACACATTATAAGTGGGGTGGGTAAAAATACCTTACAATGGGTGTTTTACCTGCCCCGCTTATAATGTGTTTATATAGAAAAAGAGAGAATAGAAGACAATAGAAACATATTATAGTACTTTAACACTATATCTAATATATTGTTTCTTTTGTTTTGACGAAAACTAAATAAGTTGCATAGCAATAACAAAATAACATATAAATTGTTTTTAATCTATAGTGGTAATAATCTTATGAGTAATTAGGGGGTACTGCTGAAAGCTGTATAAGTAGCCTAGGTAGCCCAATGCCAGGATGTTTAGTTCAATATACTAGAG
>DWHO01004464.1:0-11044 GCA_018247575.1 Eurytides lysithous rurik
CCACATATTTGTTTACACCCAAAGCTGTTTTTGTGCGGTCTTTTTTTATGCGACTTTTTATTTGTGCGGTTTTTGAATTGAATTTGAAAAATTGAAAATTTTCATGCACCGCATAAAAAAAATCGCATTGTTTCTAAGGACGTTGCGGGTTCACCTGATTTTCTGAAATGTAAGATGATCCACGCGTCGAATGGACGTGTAAAAAAGTTGGTCCCAGCCACTCGTCGAAACCATCTAGCGGATACTTGGAGGAGAAGTTACTAAGTCGGTTTAATGTCTGCGTGTCTTATGCGTCTGCTCTCTCTCCGATCATGGCGGGTATTCATCCCATCGGGCTATGAGGGCAAAGGGGCCTGTGTCTGTTCAAACGCTTGTACACTGTAATATATTTCGCATAGTTGGCTAATCCCATGCAGATGGGCTGCCATGACCAGAACCGGTCGGAAGGACATTATTTTCAATTATGACGGTAAAATTTACTAACATTTGTTAGTACTCCTGACTGCAAAGCCAAAGGTTGTGGGTTCGATTCCCACCCAGGACAAAATATTTGTGCGACGAGCAGAGGTATTTGTTCTGTGACTGGGTGTTATTTATCTATATAATTATGTATTTTAAAATATATAAGTGCTTATATCGGTTGTCTGATTACTATAATATAGGCTTTGCCTAGTTTGGGGTCAGATGGCAATGAGTAAGATATCCCATGATATTATTATTATTACACTGCTGTACGTAATGTGTAAGAACTTGCCTTTGCAGCTCACATAATCTAGAAATTTAAGACGCGTACATAATGTGTAAGAGCACAGCACAGTGTTAAGCGTGTTCTTTGTACCACAGGATTGTTATGGGTTGGGCAGGCGTGTTTTTTTTTATGGATTAGGCTGGCAAACGAGCAAGTGGTTTACCTGATTGTAAGTGATCACCGCCGCCCATGAACATTTGCAGCTTTACAAAAATTGCAAATGCGTTGCCAGCCACTAAATGGAGAAAGAGGCAGGGAGGGGAGTGAGAGAGAGAGGGTGAGGAGGGAGAGGGATGGGCTACCGGCTAGTTACTTTTATCTATTAAAAATACTATCGATAGAGACGCAATCACTAATATCGGGAAAGATTTACAAGGTGGGCGTTTCGGTGGCGCGCTTTAACCTTTACTCGCATTAACAAGATATCGATCAGAGCTCACTACGTTTGCAACTACGAGTATGCCGAGCTGAATTCTAATTCGTTAACCCGATTCGCTTTGGCGAATATGGGACGCAACGTCGAACTTCTAGAACTTTTCTTTCAGTCAGTAGGCTATGTATATCGAATATGTATCCTATCAATTCTTATAATCATCAGCTATAAATTATATCTTTTTTTTTTTTATGGATTATGAGGCAAACGAGCAAGCGGCTCACGCAAGCGGTCACCGCCGCCCATGGGCATTCGTAACATCAGAAGACTTGCAAATGCGTTGCCGGCCTCTAAGGTAGGAATAAGCTCTCTTCTATAAGGACCCTAAGTCGTATCGACCCGGAAATGTTATTGATGCCAACCGATTCCACAATTTCGCGGTGCGTGGCAGGAAGTTACGCGAAAGCTGCAAGGTGTAATTGAGCGTATTGATTGACTTAACTGTGCGTTTTCATAAAATATTTTGTTTTCACATTTATTAGGAAACCAAGCAAGCGGCTCAAATGATGGTAAGCGAATGCCCATGGACATCTACAACATCATGATATGAATAAAAGGTAAGGCCAAGATCTAAGTATGAAAGGAGGTGGAAAAAGGCAAATATTGTAGCCTATTTAAAACACTTTCCCTGTCGCCTGCCCAATTGAGAATGCGAAGCAGTATCTAACACGATTACGGTACGTAAGCCCCTTGTTAGATAGTGGTAATATCTGAGGTTGAGCGTGGGAACCGAACGTGTGCGATTGACGGGCGCAGAGTAATTACCTGTCTGACGCGACTCGGATTTTTTCCACCACCCTAACGTAACGGATTCTATTATGTTGCCACTCTGTGTACACTATCTATCCGTTTAATAGCCTTTTGTCTCGACGGTATTCAGGTTAGCGGTGTGGGAGTGCGCCTATAAGGCACTAGGCCCGTCTGAGACCCATTTTCGTTGGTTCTGTTACAAACGTCTTTTTTGCCATCACCTCGATGATAATTGCGATGACACCGACTAATGAGTCTGTTGTGTATAGATTTATGCGGTTAAAGATAAGCAGATGTGTATTTTGGAGATCTTGTGACAGACAAGTGTGTTTTCATCTTTCGGTCTTCTTTTTCCTATCTCTTCTTTATCAACTCGATCGTCCGGAAGTCGCGAATCGTTTTTGGCGGCAAAATTCCGCACCCGATAAACATTCAACGTGCCTCAAAACTGCATAGCGTTCCTCGATAAGAACTTTTGTAGGAATTAAAATAAAAAATACCTTTGTTAACATAAGCGTATATTCGAATCAAAATAAAAATATCTGTTTACATTTTCCATTTTGACAATTGTACTACTAGAGTACCCAGGGGCGTTCAAGTGGTTGTTAAATTGAATTAATTAATGCGCTTCCCCTATTTGTAAGATTTTGTGTTATAAAGGCCATTTGCATAGATTTCATACGGACAAGCCCGAATCTGGAGCTTTAATTTGTTTGCTTTGTCTGTAGTGCATACAAATATTTATTCCGGGTGGAAATCGAACTCACGACCTGCGACGCCCAAGTCAGTAGCGAAGCTTCTTTGTTAAACGGCTAACCTTGAACTTCACGAGTCCAAAGTTATTTTGCTCTCTGCGTCCGCAACCCACTGATGTGAGATGGTATCTTGAAGTCTTGTTATTATGTTGAAAGCATTTGCAAACTAATGTGCTGGTTGCAATATAAGTTCTTTGTGTAATTACTGGAAATGTTTTGGTATCGTCTCATACGATATTTGCAAAAGAGCCCTAGCCATACACAAGATATATTTAACAAAATTATTTTTATGCGATGAAATAAACCAGTCAATCAGTTTTTTGTTGGGTTCTAAACAGAACAATGGATCGGTATGATTGTAGGTTGCGTAAGAGTGGAAAAAAGGAAAAAATATCTGAATTAATAAAGGAAACTGCGGGAAAACCTAGGGTGTAATATACGAAGAAAATCGTTTTAGCATTGAAACATAAACAGCTGATTGCCCTAAAAAGGAAACTAATTGCTAACGATGCTATAAAGCTTTCTTAACAGCATCGGCTAAGCGCAAATTGTTGCTCTAAAATGGTTCATGACAATAGACAAATGGGTTATAAGAATTTACGATGTTAAGTTAAGCAGACCGCAAGGGAGATCATTAGCGTATCCGTATTTCATTAAGAATGTGCCCGTTAATTTCGTATTGCTTTATAGCGTATTCGTGAAAGAAATTTTGCTAATAATGCAGATATAATGTTTATTTTTATCGCGATTTATACATATTAATAATTTTTAGCAAATAATGCAATCATTTTTCAATTGCAAATTGTTTAAAGTGGGATAAATTTTAATTGACGAACGGAAACACAAGCAAGAGATTGGGGTATTGTTAAATGTTTTTGCAATTGAATTTATTTTTTTAAAACAATTTTAATTATTAAAAAGAAACTTTAAACTTAACTCGTGTAAGGCCAGTATAAGTAAATACTGGATTTACTTATACTGGCGTTACGTTTTAGTTTATGCAAAGGTTTTAGAAAAAGAAAGGATTAATACCTTTACATAAATATTTTATATACGTTTACATTTTATGGTGGTAGAGTCATGCAGCTGTTCCCGCTGCTGAAGGGGCCGGCTCGAACCGGATAAGTACCACGACCTCACAGAAAGTCGGCGTAAAGTGGAAGTGTTTTTGCTTTCACGTCTCGTTCGGTGAGTGACGTGGCCGGTGGCCTATCCCCCCATCCCCTCTCTTCTTCTCCTCTCTTCCTACCCCCACCCCTACCGTTGCAAGTTCTGTTGCAAATGTCCATGGGCGGCGGTGATCGCTTACCATCAGGTGAGCCGCTAGCTCGTTTGTCAGCCTACTCCATAAAAAAAAACCTTTCACTTCCGGCTGTTGTTCATGCTATTGGCGAAAGCGAGAGGGCGCGGGGTGCTGCGGGCATAATTACCCGGAAGGAGGCCGCGAAGAGATTAAGGGAGGAAACTGCCACCTTTGATATCCGCCGCTGAAGACCAGAGCAGAGGAGGCTGGCCTATGCGCGCAACCTCCCTATACCTTGCGCCAGGTATGGGGGTGCCTGCCGCTGAACGCGGGCTGTCATAATTGCACCGGCACAGCACCATATGGCCAAATCAGGTGCCCTAGCACCCGTAAAGGGGCCTGACAAGCCCCGACAGTAGCGCCGGGATCACGGAAGATTGCGTTTTCCCGTGTCCCCGACTAATGCGATAGTGACAGGTGCAAGGTAACCCACCTTTTTAGTGGAATCAGCTCATACTTCAAGCCGCGCAAGCTCTGTCGAGTTCATAATTCGCAAAACTAACTAAGAAACAACAACACAAAGTCATTTTCCTCCACGAGATTCAAATCCAGGACCTTCGATTTGTAAATAAGGCAGCCTACGGAGGCAGTGCGAAATAAATCTTACTACACTCATGAAGAGTTTCCGGTAGATCTAGCGGGGAATTTAGCTAATTGACTCGTAAGAACACTATTAAAGAAAGAAAGCTTTTAATTAAATTGTAACACATTGTAACGGTATTTTAAAAGAACAACTGTTGAGTTTCTCACCGCCTCGAACTGCAATCCAAGCCGATGGTGGCTTCCTCATAAACAAATGTTATAATGGCAATACAAAAGTTCTTGTAAAAGCCTAATTGAATACATATACATTTATTCAATTTGATTTGGTGATAGGTTACATATACATATAGGCTTCTAAAAAATTTCTGCTTCAAATAATAAACGATATTTAAAAAAATCGCATTTCCTGCAGGCGTTTTCAATATAAAACAACGAGGTCCTTAGATTAAAAATAAAATCACTTTACACAGGTAGGCATCGTTCAAAAAATTAAGAAAATCAGGTGTCTTTAAAAATAATTGAAAAACGCATATAAATTCCTAATAATACAATCACACTATTAAGTAATAAATATCATATATATTTATAGAGTACCTTTCAGCTCGTTTTCTTAAAGATGTGTTAAGATAGACCATCAAAAGAGCTTTCGCTTAAAAAAAACTACATTGGCAACTAAATGAATATCAAAATCAAAATAGAGTAACGAGAAAAAAGGATTACGAATAAAAACAAACAAAGCCTCACTCTACCTAACGACTTAAGATGTACAAATAATTCAATTCGCCCCAACTATAGATTTCAGCTACTAGTCGGAGCTAATGCAAAATCCATTATTTAAGTCAATGTGACCGTTTGAGACAATAAATCGTTTGCAAAGTTACTCAGGTCAGTCGTTTTGCTTGTCGTTGAAAGAGAGTTATGTCGGTCACTGCTGAATCGTGAACTTTCCAACGATATATATTACTTGGACTGCTCCGATCAACATTCCGGGTTTTGCCTGTGAATACATTTGTTATTCTTTGTTGGTTGATATCTTTGTTTCCGATCTTTTCGATTCCTTTAAAACGGTATAAGAACGTCCCCAGGAATAATCTACACTATTATAAAAGAGAAACTGTCTGTTTGTACCAACAATGGCAGGATAAAAGCCAATAAAACTTTTAAAGATTCGTAGCTCCTTTTATAACTTACAACTTAAGTTTGTCTTATCTTAAATTACGATTAATCAATGGTTAGTTGTTGATGAGATATCTATTGAAATGACAGATTTGTCTTTGTTTCAGAAGGTATAAAGGAGATATTTAGCACATATTTTTTGGAAGGAAACAATCATTCACTGCTTATTAATATTTTTTCTTGAAAAATAAAAGTACCAACCACAAATACGTTTTATGATTTATTACGAACTTCGATGAATAAGCTAAATGAATATTGGTACATTTTCTTTCGTCTTTTTTTCATAAAACAATAATACGAGATACGCAGCAGAAGACTCAACAAGCAATTGTTAAAACCTAATAAAAGGTATTATTTTCTTTTTTTTTTCTTACTGAAAAACGTTGTGTCATTATATAAGATAGAAATATATCGTGTTATAGTGGCATAGAAAAATTTCACGTGATTACAATATCTATATAAACGAATTATTTAAAACTTTATTATGTTAAATATAAGTATCCATGTTTTTTTATTTACACATCAGACATTGGTGTAACTTAATAGGAAAAGGAGCTTCTGAGTAACTAAAATTTAAGTATTTGATTTTCACACGTGGTTTTTAAGATGGTACAGCCACGCAGCTGCTTCGGCTGCTGAATGGCTCGAGCTGGATCACGATCTCACAGAAAATCGACGTAAAGTAGTAGTGTTTTTGCTTCCGCGTTTCGTCCGGTGAGTGAGGTGGCCGGTAGCCTATCCCCTTCCCTCCACTTTCTCCCTCTCTCACTCCCGGGAGGCTTCCTCTTCCTCCATCCCTTTTCCCCTTCCGCTCCCTCTCTCCTTCCTCCCTCTCACGTCTCTTTCAAAAATTCCCCCTTTAAATACTGGTAACGCATTTGCAAGTTCTGTAATATTGTAAATGTACATGGGCGGCGGTAATCACTTACCATACGATAATCGATAAAAAACGTAATCCTAAGTGTTTTCTATCGCGTTACAAAATTCGCCCTTGATGCCAAGTCCACCAACAGATCGTTAGTCACTCGATGATTGTGTCGAGCCACGCTTCTTTTCGCATATTGGGGTCGGTTGAAATCGTGCGGCATTCCAATATATAGCTAGCTATACGTTTAGCAAAATGTCGTGTGGAAGCAACGCCGATGCTTTGAATTTGTGCCCACCACATAGTGAGTTAAAAATTTGAAATCGAATTGGCAGTAACGTAATAATTAGTATATGGTAATTTTCCAAACGGACTCTATAAAAGTCCTGCATAAACAACGAAAATAAACGATCTGTGTTTTCTAATTTGATCCGTTCGCTAATATAATAATAATTATTTTTTTCGTTTATCCTTCACATGAACTTTAACTGCGTCAAATTTTACGCAGCAAAATTTCTTCTTTTATTCCAGCAGTTTTTCTTAGTGTAAAGAAAAATAGTATAAGTCAATGTCCTCAGTGCATTGAGTTTTTTATACTTATTTTACGCATATTTTTTTTAATAATTTAACAAATTTCTTAGAACAGTATAAAATACTATTTCTAATAAGCATATCAAACAATACTCGTGAATTGTCGTACTAGGACGGATAAAATAAACTCAATTACGCTGTCCTAATTTCACCATGCTTACTAGACCCAAAAATAAAGGCGCTAAACATCGCAAATACGAAACAATAAAGCTATGAAAACATACATTTATTACTAATTATATAATTTAATTCATATCGTTTACAAAATGTATAATATATTTACTGTATACAACTGTTAATATACAACTATTTATGTAAATAAATCGTAAAAATAATTTAAACCACTACGTCGTCTACTACGTCGGAAATTTATATAAAAATATGGAAATTATAAACCAAAAAGATGTCAATACATAAATACAATATCTTTTTGGAGGCACAGTTTCATATGCCTTCAAAAAGATGAACGCAAGAACAATTAATTCTATATGAAATGTTCGTAAACAAGTTGCCATCGTAGTATTATGATATTCCTCCAACCATTATTCGCGGTGTTGTTATTTAGATTTCCCCTTTGCAATAACACCGCTCTCCACGCCTCATTTTCTTGCGAAAAGTATAACTCGTGGCAAGTGAAGGGTGTATCAGTTAAAGTTCATTTGCGTGAATTCAAAGTTCGCCCCCACCTAAAATGCCCGTGAAGTTTATTCCACTCGGCAACGACAACTCTGTTGACGTTAGAAGCAGGTTGACGACGCACAAAACGATCAAGGCACTCGCTTAACTGTCAAACTTTCTTCATTTATAGACTCAAGAAAGAGAATCGAAAGATTAGCAAGAGGGGACTCTGAATTATTGTTGTTTTGTCTTTATAGTACTCAGGAAACGTTACAACGTATGAACCGAAAGCAAAAAGTTTTGAATACACGTTATTAAATGCTGGACGCTTTGTTAGTTGGTATATACAATAATGAATACTCAATAATTTAGTAAAAAGTAAATAACTTATACATTTTTAAACACATTTGGAATCGTTAGCACGCTGTAATTTATATTAATATAAGACTAAATAATTTTATCTATACGGTACTTATCATCTTAGTATAAAATATATTATATGTATATGTATGACTTAACACTTCCTTTGCTTATTTTTATCGCAACAACCACTTGTTATCAAATAACTGCTTCATCTTGGCAGAGATAGAAAAAACACTCATAATAAACAATGCTGTATGAGTAGCAAGTATGTATTTTTTAACGTTTATTTAACTTAATTAATTCATTTGAAACAATACTGGCTGACCCGTTGGTCAAGGTCGTGGGTTCGATTCCCACCCAGGAAGAAATATTTGTGCGATGAGCATAGGTATTCGTTCTGTGTCTGGGTGTTAATTATCTATACAAGTATATATTTAAAAGTATATAAGTATATATATATATCAGTTGTCTGATTACCATAGTACAGGCTCTGCCTAGTTTGGGATCAGATGGCAATGTGTGAGATGTCATTATTATTATTATTATTTTGGCGACATTTTAATATTAGATTTGAATTAAACTTCGGTGCCATTTGTGTGTGTGAATAGTGAATTTCGTTTCTTTCGTTTCGTCCATATTATGAAATATAGCTTTTGAAGTCGCACATAAGCTAAAAGGGCTACTTATATTTTTTAAATAAGTTTACGTAAATAACTTCATGCTGAAATTTTGATTGGAATAGTGAATAGTTGTTGTAGGGGCTCAGAGGCATTATTCGTTCTCCTGTGAGGAGAGAGAGATCCACAACCCACATATTTTTTATACATCAGGGGACAAACGAGCAAGCGACCTAATAGAAAACGATCACTGCCGCCCCTAGACATCTGTAACGAGAGACTTGCAAATGCGTTGTGAGCTTCAACACATTCACTCTTTTTCTCTTTCTTTCTCCTGCCCTTATCCCACTAGGTGGGGTCGGCACAACATGTATTTTTCTTCCATACTCCTCTATAAGCCGTCATCTCCCCAGTCACATCTTTCACACTCATATCTTTATTCACGCAATCCATCCACACTTTCTTCGGCCTTCCCCTACCTCTCACTCCATCCACATTCATGTCCAAAACTTTAAAACATGAAAATCACGTATATCCAACAAACACACTTGTATTGGCAATAATTATGTTTATTATATTACAGTACAAATAAAGAGTGTTTCTTTTTCTATACAGTTAATTAGGGTGTTAAGTTCGATACACATTGATCCACTATACTTGAAATAAAAAGAAAGTGATATAATAAATGTAATTACAAGCGATTAACACGACGATTTAGAATAATTGAAAATATTTCAAAGAGTTTTACGTTGTTTGTTACATACAACCGATGTTTAAGTAGACAGTCGTCAGTAAGTAATCTTTAGTTAGACCTTTCTCAAATCTGTTAAAACTTTAAGAGGTGTGAGATTATGTCAAGGGAGAAAGATCATCAAAGCAAATCTATAATCCCATATCGAGGTTCGCATTCGTGGAATTTAATTGGCATAATCTAATGGCGATACTCGGCAATACTCCTGTTATGTGTTATTAAGAGCCCTTTGTAATTCAGTTAATGATAATACTATTCGTATGTAAATTTATGCAGTTTTTTTTTCTCGCCTCCTAATGGTGAATTAATCGAAGTTTTCTTTAATGCAGTAGGCTGACAAACGAGCAAGCGGCTCACCGGATGGTAAGTGATTGCCGTCACCCATAGACATTTGCAACATTACAGAAAGTGCAAATGCGTTGCCAGCCTTTAAGCCTTAAAATATACCCCTTAAAGTTTAAGGGGAATATTGAATATATATGGAAAAAGAGTGGGAGAAGAAGTGGGAGCAAGTGGAGAGGATGGAGGGGGTTACGCCAATATTACCTCTTATTTTTAATGTAAGTTTTTTTAAAACTAATGGCTATTATTTAAGTAGGCTTTTAACAGTGGTAGAGCCATGCAGCTGCTCCCGCTGCTGAATGGGCCGGTTCGAACCAGATAAGTACCACGACCTCACAGAAAATCGGCGTAAAGTGGAAGTGTTTTTGCTTCCATGTTTTCTCGTAACAGCATATTACCACTCGGTGTTTTGGTCTAACTAAAAAGTTCTAAACTATGCGTAACCTTGAGCTGCATTCAACCCTCAAACTTTCACACATAAAGACACAACTAACTTACAACATAAGAATTTTATACCGGAATTCATAAATAATCGTGCAAAATCGAATAAATACATTGCGTCTTGCCACAATAGGATCCAATATCGGTGAACACTCTAATAACAAATACATTACAAGCACCCACTTGACTCTACTCACAGGATAAGCGAATAGGGCCTCAATTGTATTACAGAATTTCGGGAACAATCGAGACTATGGAACTTTTGTGACGATTGAGCGCGTTGTTTTCCAATTTCTCGGGGATTTACAAGGGAAGCCGGAAAAATCAGGCGATTGTCTGATTCTATATCGATAGGCGGAAAGCCCCGGTTGATGTTAAGCAACTTTTGATTTTTATGTACACTTTATTAACTTCCATTTCATTGTCTAATTATCGAGTATCGATTTACAGCTCTTAAAGAAATAAGAAGTACAAGTTTATTTCGACTACCTCTTCGTTATGATTTTATTTTTTATGCGGACTGCCAAAAGGTTTCAGAAACAGTATAGCAGCGTGGCGTCACCGTTTAGATGGTGGGGAGACGGAAAGGTATGTGCGTTAATATTGAATTTGACATATATTAAAATACTATACAAAGTAACACAACAAAAATAATATATAGATCAATATACGTCATGAGAAGGGAGGAAGGGCATATAGTTAGGAAAGTTTTGGACATGAATGTGGATGGAGTGAGAGGTAGAGGAAG
>DWHO01004465.1:0-11044 GCA_018247575.1 Eurytides lysithous rurik
ACTTTATTGTAAATTTATTTTACATTATTAAATGAAACCAATTTACTGATTTTATCGCGTTCTAGCTGCGACGCATAAACTCAAGTGATTATATTTATGTTGCAATCAATTTTTTTCTATTAAAATTTAATTGCTATGAAAGACGGTTTTAAAAAAAAGAAAAATTCAAATTTGTATCGCATACAATTTTAATTACTTTAAATATAGTATATAATAATTACTTTAGATATAATTGATTCGAATGAAGAACTTAACAGAATGTGCTCGAGTCGGGGTAAAACTATCTGAATCTGAACGCGTGATATAATTAAAAGGTTTTTAGTGTAGGAAACGCATTTGGCCTTTTTACGTATAAGAAACTCTGAGCTATTGAACAAAATCAGAGGTCAGAGGTTCTTGAGAAAAGAGAACAAGAGTCAGGTGTAAATAGAGGTAACTCTATTTTTTTGCTGTCTTAACAAGGTAATGGGGAAGTAAAACACTCCCATGTAAAGACCTAAAATATCGTCTTCCGAATACGATACGTAAGAACAAACTAATAATGACATCGATATAAAATTTCAAGCGTATAAAATTATGTGGCAACGGGAAAGTAACAAAAACCAAGCACATATTACTACCATTACATCAATTTCTACAACGCACTAGACTTTTCCCTCGGCGTAAGATTTAATTTCGGATCAGTATTCCGGTTTTAAAAATTATTCCGAGATAAAAAAGCCACAAAAACCTAGTTCCATCCTAAGATTTATATTTACACCAAAAATCACAGCTATCTCTTGCATCGTTGCGACATGAAAAAAGGGAATAATCAACAAACATACTTTTAGATTCATAATATTCGTAAAGATTACACGTTGCCACTATCATTTTTGATACAAGCACAACTCTGAAATCAAAGACCCCTACCGATCTATAACAAAATACAATCGATGAACATTCCAGTCACTCACATTCTGTTGCTTACAGATAATTTAACATCATCAGTATCATGACATCCCTGTCGCGTGACGTTTCGGAATCGTTTGACGCACGGTCAAGTTTATCGGGCCGTGACAATTAGCGCGACATTTCGACCCGAAATTGGTAGGGGGTACTAACTCACAAACGTTTAATTAGCCCTTTGCCCCGCGTAGGAGTCAACTCGTTTGGCGCGGCTTTGCGATTCGCTCACGCTTTGAAAATCATCCGTGCATTAAACTAACTCTTCATGGCGGGCTGTGTTCCTGGTAATATTAATTACTATGAATTCTTCCAACCTACCTCAATATTTGTGGTGAGTGAAATCGACAAGTGAAAGTTGGAACAAACTTTTCACGAAAATTATCAATATTTTGTAGTCAACTTTTTGTTTTTTTTTTCTTCTTTCGGATCAGGTGGAAATATTTTCAATGTAGCGTATTTGAGGTCGGGTCAATGGGATCGATGCAGTTTAAATGACTAAACCTTTTGATTGCATGAAATTAAACAAAACTTAAATTTTTATTCATGAAAAAAAAAACACGGAGACGAACATAATATTTAATAGAAAATAATTTAGTAAAATCATTTGATGAGTCTATAAATTATGTTTATACTTTTGTATTATATATTTCATTGCTTACACGTATTGACAATTTGGTTTTAACTTTTATTTTGACACACACACACACATGTACACCTACATAATTTTCTTAGGGCTTCCTTAATGTTACATTTGAAAATTATGCATTACGTGCGCCATGTGTTTATTGTTTTATAATACATCATGCACAATAAATAAACAACTTAAAATAAATAATAACTAATGTTAAATTTCCGTATACATGTTATTCTTCAATCTTGATTTCGACGCAAGACGTATTTATTAAATAAAAGTGATTTACGAATATTATCACTGAACAAACTGCACGTACTAAACGCTGTAAAATAAATAATAGTGCGTAAATGAAAAATAAAAATTTAATTTCCTAAAACATAGTGTATAGTGTGGGTGAAAATATGAAGAAAAGAAAATACCTCCTAGTTAACAACATATTGAAACCGAATAAGCTTGAAAGCGCACTGAGGAGTTGCAAAATACCTTGCTAAGCATATCATTAATGAATAAATGTGGAACTGCATTTTCCCAGATTAACAAACGATGAATTACAAAAATGTACAAGGATTTCTGTGTAGAATTTTTTCAGTCTGTCCACTGCACTGCCAGTTATTCTACTGCTAACCAGTAATGTGTAAGCATAATTTAGTTCCGGTTTCAAAGGTGATGTAAATGATTACCAGCGTACTAAACTACTAGTAACTACTGAGCATTGGGATCTACCATCACTTTTCCTTGAGTGACGAGCACAGAGTAGTTTTTAAGTTGGTTCTTAATAAAATGTGTCGTTCAAAATAGCAGCTATTGACAACATTGAGTCATCGTCATCATCATCGACTTGCCCAGTTATATGTTTGTGTGTACAATTCGTCTTCAATTTTACGCTCACCAAAAACTGGTATTGAATTCCACTTATATATAAGGCTTCAGTAACCTTATCTAAACGGAGGAGAAGAAAACCTATAAACGAACGCCGAGTGGAAATTAATTGAAAGTACCGAGCGAACTGAAAAGTTTTAATAGTTTCCCCTAATGATATACATTTCAATGACTTATATAAATATTAGGTGAACTAAAAGGCAAATGAAGAACATTTTTTTAAAATTATTATTACTATTTGATGTTTACTACATATATATTTTATTTATTTGTATACAGATATAAATAAACAAAGTAGAATCTGAATGTAGAAATTAAATAAGCACTATCAATATCTGTACCTTATATATTAGGGGTCTAATAATAAAGGCGGCAAGGTTTTTAATTTAAATGACTATAGCAACATCTTTTTTCCTGAATCACTTAGGGAGATTCTAACTATTTTATTATAGTCTCATAGATTTTCAAGCATAAAATTAACGTTTTATAACAAATCCGGGAAAGTCCCCGACTGTCAATAACAATGTCAATTTCAACCAATCAGAGACGAGTAGTTTCAATGGCCGCTTCTAACGAAACTGTTTGGTGTATGTTTTGATTTACTATAATTATAAGCATTTAAGTTTTCAATTTTAACTAAATAAAGGTTAATGATGGAGTGTCGACCTAAAGTTGTGCCTAAAAATAAAGCCAGGAAAAGAACTGCTGATCCGTTGAACTGCAAGTAAAATGTGGCAAAGAAACGAAGGTCAGTACTTTGTTAAGGGCTGTAAATCAAATTATTTTTCATATTTACCTAGGCATGCAAGACAAAATAATATTTGAAAACATTATAAATTTAGATTGAATAAGAACCTGTGTGTACGAGTGTATGAACGTTCTAAATTTGATAAATTATGATAATATTAAAATTGATGACTAGTTACTTGTTACTAATGAATAAATTTAAAGTGTGTATGTAAATAAAATAGATTTTGTGCACGTATCTAGCTGAAGCTAGAAACGCACTATTATGGCGTATCCGTATCTTATCGCGGCAGAAGGATATAATATGCTTTCTCGGTACGGTTTCATTACGATTGGAGTACACCATTACGTAAAACGAGTGATTAAAGGTTAACCGTCATTTATAAATGTAAAAAACCAGACGGTGTCTATCTAATAAGACACGTGTCTTTATATTATAATGTAGAAAATGAAGAAAATAATAATTGCGAGTCTTGCACAGAAAACTCTACTTTGTTGGTTTAAAGTGGTTTTGTATCTTTTCATTTGATTGATTCATTGAAATAAATTAAAACATTTAAAATTAATTTAATGTTATATTTTGACAACACTGACCATTACTTGTTCAAATAATATCCTAACAAATATGGTAAAGTCCGTAACCGCTCATAACAAAAACGGAAAAGTCCGTCCTCAACTAACAAATATTGCAAAGTCCATTACATTATTTCAGTTTTTAAATTAACCGACTTGTTTTAGCATTAAAATACAGTTTGAAATTAAGTATATCAAAATTGTATATAAGAAAATACATTACAACAGTACATAAGTAGCATTCTTAAAAAAGTTATCCGTTTTTTTATGAATGACGTAAAATTACTTTAACCGGACTTTGCCGCCTTTGTTATTAGACCTGAGACCTGATATATTGTTTATTGGTGCAAAGCTTTGTCATTTTTTTATATAGCAGAGCCTTGTAGACGCTAAACACCTTAACTATTTATTTATTCACTCATTCCAGAGTATTAACCACTTACCACTCATCCACTAGTTAACAACAAGGCGGCACAATCAACATCGACAAGGGGATAGCGTAACGTTCTATACCCAGTCTCGCAAGCTAAAAGGGTTCCTTCCAATGTCAGCTAAAGCGCTTTTATACTCCACTGTAAACAACCCTACTCTGCTCCACATTTGAGCACGAATAGCGACAGAATACTTTTTATGGTAGATATAGTAAAACTAATATCACAAAATGTTTCTCGATTTTACTTTTAAAAACTATGAATTATTTTTAAAACACAACTAAAACGATTTTTTAACTCTCCTATTATCCAAGAATTTAAGTTTAATTTTATAATAACATTCAACACATACAATTTGTGACAGCTAGTAAGATTTATTCAATTGACACACTTTATTTTCAACAAAACCGACACCACGGATTTCCGTGGTCTTTTTTTTATAAAAAAAAGACAACATTTAGGAGATAAATCGGAGCTGATATTCTGTGAGGTCATGGTACTTATCCGGTTCGAGCCGGCCCATTCGGCAGCGGGGGCAGCTGCGTGGCTCTACCACCGTACATACGATCGATTGTCTGCCTCACACGAGACATGGCGTCTGTTTGTGAAGATTGTTTACGTGTTGGATACTGGAATCGGTCTACTCACCGTGGTTGATGCGAAACTTGAGATGTTTCTCGAGAATGGGGAACTCCACGAGGGCGGAGATCTCGTCGATAGAGAGGGCGGCGCCGACGCGACATTTGGCATCCGGGCAGGACACCTCGTAGGCGCCGTTGCACACCTCGAATTCCACGTAGGCCTTCATGCACTGCAACAAGAAGAACATCGATTAGTTGAAACAACGGCGGTTATAGATACAATACAATAGAAAAATTTCTTTACCGATTCGGTTATCGATAAAAAATACTAACAATTTAGAATTTACCGATTAGGATACATTTTTTTTTTTGGGAAATAATGCGAAGATACGAGCAATCAGCGCCCGACGGCGTTCGACCATAAAAACACTGTGCAATACATTAATTTAAAGCAAACCAGTTCTAAACTGTCCAGATCTACACTGCGCCCGCCATCTTAGATATGCCCAGTGATTACTCTGCTTTTAGTTGCTCTTCAAACTAGAAGACAATAATGCTTAAACATCACTGTTTCGCGGCAGATTAACTGGCACCCGGTACCGTCCCAGGCGTACTCTGTAAGACAGTCCTACCACTTATAATAATTTCGAGCCCTTTGTAACATCTAAGGATAGGGAAAAGGCTAAAAATTTTATACCAGGGGTGCTCAAACGGTCTAGCAAGTGCTTTTTGGCATAGACATAAAATTTTTCAACGTCCTTATATATATACTTATATCTACGCCACGATTCACACGACCTACTTAAACGACAATCCTGCATCACATATATTTCCTGCCCGACAGAGTCGATCGATCAGTCTTATAATATTGAGGTGGATCCTTGCTTTGTACAGTAGTCGAATATGTGACACGTCAAAAATTATTAATTTATTTACAATGTAATTACAGATAGATAAGGTACAGTAATTATAAATATAGGAAGGTGGTTTTAGTCAGATAAAATATCAAAAATTTAGAAATACTAGAGGGTTACACCTCGGCGTGTATTCAACAGATGTTCAACATGTTTTATTTGAAGATGAAGTAACGAAATGAGCAGTGGTAAGCGACGATAAAAACACAGCGTCACTTGACCTTGTACGTTGCGCTAGCAATTTCTGCAAAATTGCTCTTAAAACAGGAACACATTGCTTACATGCTGTGATAGCTTGGCTTACTATAAAGAAGAGCCATTTAGAGCAGGAATTCTCAAATTTTTCCACGTGGAACCAATGGGGTCCATGGGAGAACCGGCAGAGGTGTTATTAGATCTAATCTTCAAATGTTTTCATAAGTTTTGAGAATATTCCTAAAACTCGTAATGCTCTCACCTTTCCACCATATCGTAGAATTCAGCAGAGGAGTCACCGAAACAGGAAAAAGGGTTAGAAATCTCTGATATAGAGTAACTTTAATACAAACACGTAAAACTAATACACTATACGCAAAATTTATAATCAATAAAGAGGTGAATCAAACAGGATGACTTCGAACGGGCGTTGTGTATTGCGACATGTGACTGATGAGCCATTTCCCACAGACAACATCGTGATACGTCAATAAGATAAAATGAAAGCAGTCCGGATTGCTGTTGTGTAAGCAACAATGGGAGTGGAGAGAGCCCAACATGGCTCGCGGTGACAACTCAATTGAAGAGAAACTAAACAATGGAAACGACTCCTGTTACCATTGAATAGCAACACACAACAGTGGAAATATGTGAACATTAAAAAATAAATAGCATGGAATTTTTTTCAGATTTGAATTTTGTTTTAAAAACTGATTTTTTTGAAATTTCTAAAAGAATTAGAGAAAAACATTATAATGAATAGCCGGTGGAATATTAAAATAAGCTACTGTCATTAATATAGTTCTGTTAAATTTAGTATTTGGTGATCCATTCATGCTTTTATGATTTATTTTTAATTTTAACATAAACATTCTATTAATATGATGTTTTTATACAACGACGGTGATATATATTATACATTCTTCGGAGAAAAACCAATACCGACTTCAAAGAAATAATGTCGAAGTAATGACAATTGCATAAAACATTAGCACGTTTATAATATAGTTCTTTGATCAGATAACTGTAGTACTGCAGTTTGATGACTAAGAAATATTTGAAAGGCGATGTGTGTGGTTAATCGCATCAGACTTGTATATTCGACATTTTATTTACGGTTTGTTTATTCGTATTTCTAAAGATACAATATTTCTGTCAATTTATTGTAAAAGTTTTATTTCATTAAATTAATAAGGAAGTAATAATAAAAAACTGTTTTAATGCAAATTGCACGGAATTGGCAAAAGAATAATTCAACCGTACAAGGCATTGCAGGAATTGGGACGGGTTGCCGCCCTCGTTTGTTCCGCAATGTCTGAATCCCGAAACGCTTTTAATAATTAGTCTGCGATCCAGTTATAAATCTAAAGTAAACTTTTCCCTACAAGGTATTCAGACCTTTGTTGGATAATGTTAAATAAATATTTTCCTCACCAAAGAGCGTCGAGCGAAAAGATCTTTGGATATAACAAAAATTACAATATTTAAGTATTCGATTTGAACTCGGACCAATTAAGCCCGATGGTTCTTATTTTTTATTTATTACACGACTGCCAAAAAAGAGTGATATTTGTTTGATATTATGTGAGTATTTTAGTCTTTCCTTTCTAGGATTTAAGTGATTTCTAAGATATAAGATATCTATTATATCTATTAACATAGATAGTAAGACGTTATACGTGCAAATTGGTGGGACATGATAATTAAAATAAACTATTTGGTTAACTTTTTCTCACGATGTGTTTCCTAATTTAGGTTAATTAACACATTACGCCTCGACTTGCGGCATTGTTCGCATGATTTATGTTTTCGTATAGTTTTTTATTTTATTTTATAGAAATTAACAATTGTCACTGGCTCAGGGAATTGAACTTAGATTGCTAGGGATATTCAATTCAAAGCTAACGTTCGAACATTCAGTTAACACGGTTCTGAATATTGACGGCTCTATAATTATATACACTCCACACTCTACACAGTAATGAGCATCTATGCGTACAGTAAGTTATCATATTCAATGACAACGTTACTGTACGCATAGATGTAATGAGTGGTAAATTGTTAATAATCATCTTGGCTGATGACAAGAACACATCGATCGATTGATTATACGGTATTCATAATTAATATATTGCTATAAATGGTCATAATGCGCTAGGACACAGAACAATAAATTATAAAGTTGTCTGATGTGTTTGTTTCTAATGTTGAAACAATGTATTGGAATAATTAATTTAATATGGATAAACGCTTATGCCGAAATAGCACATTGCTAAAAGGCGGAAAATGCAACCACAAGCAGTTAACTAAAGGGTCACCAATAATGAGAATTAATGGTATTTCCAAAATGGTTTTAAAAAACACGTATCAAATTCCGACTTTACAACAAAATTGTTCTTTATCAATAATGAAAAATAATAATTTAGATCACCCATCCTACTAGTTAAAGACGACAAACATAATTTATTCATCTCAATCAACCATGATAGGTAAACGATACATGAAATAGATCTCTTACAAATAGTCCAGACTAAATAGTTCAATGATCACTTACAACAATAGGTGAATGGATGAGTGGCTACTAATTGGTCTGGAACTTTATGTTGTAAAAGACGAAATAAATACCTATAATACGTAGAAGATATATGAATAACATATTACATCAGATACACACGCGTCATGCAAAGCCGACGAAAATCAAGTCCGTTTCGTTAACATTTGATCTAAAAACAGGCGAAGCAATGTCGGTGATGTTTTTCTTCGAACAATGTAATTTCTTTTGTGTTTTCAAAGAGAAACAATAAAACAATGATAGATAGCATAATTGATTTCGCACAGGGACGCTTCATTCAGACGTAGTCTATTTTTAGATAAATTTCTTTTTGCTCTGATCTCTGCGTCGATGAGTCGTTATTTAAAAAGTCACTTTATGACATTATATTGTCGTATAAGAACTCATATCGTATAAGTCTCGACTGTCCTATAAGTACGTTCCGTAAGGTTTATTAAAGCCATATTATAAACACAGTCTACGTACCATATAGTACAAGATTTAATGTAAAACCAAAAGTAACTGTATATTGCTATCAGAAGCGAATATGGAGTGGGTGAAATAGGGCCTTCAAATTTTACTAATAAATTCATATTGAGAAATTAACGAAGTAAAAATTTTAATACGATGTAATTAATACATTAGATTAGATAAAAGAACGTAAATGTTTTCGTTTTTATGCTATCAATGTCAAACATGTAATTTATTAAATCATAAATGAACTCACAGGGCTATAACTATTATGCAACGAATAAAGAGCTATTAAATAAGTAAAATTATTTTTTAAAATACAAAAATATTTGTTTTCTTGGTATGGTCGTTCGTTTATTTACTGCAACCACGTAGCCCGATTGTTTAGAAATATACTGAGTCAACAATTAATAATTACTCTACGTCATATTTAATCAACTACTCAGAATTCTACTCAGAAAGAAAAGAAGTAGTTGAATAAATATAAATTTACACTACTATTAAATCTTAGGTTATAGTTGATTATACAAATAAAAATCATTGACGTCTCCTTGTATTGTATTTAATAAGTGATACATAACATGCACACACTTGACAATAATTCCTTCGTAAATATTGGCAATAACCAGGCCCTCATGACCTACTTGGCTCAAGTGCAACCTTTGCTACAAGTCTATACATCGTAATCACATGTTTAGACATCAATGTGTTTTCTTAATACTGCAGCAAAATATTAAACATGGTACGTATATACATTGTGATCAGTGGCGGGGCAAGCCCGGCTTGCCCTACTAAGGAGTAAAATTTATGAATATTATTTAGCACATAATTCCCTCAACGCTCAAATTTAAAAATAAACTATTCGGGAATTACGTGCTAATTAAGATTTATAGTTTTTACTCTTTAGTAGGGCAAGCCGGGCTTTTGGGCTTGTATGGTAGTACCGCCACTGATTGTGACAGCAAACATGGCAGCGTTTAATTATACTTATTGATAATTAGAACTAAAACTTACGAAATAAATTTAACTTATCACCTTAGAGAGGATGCAGAAAGAACTAAATGTCATTTTAAATGACCACATCTACAAACAACGTTATAAAGCAGAGTGAAAATATATCAGAGAAAAAGTAAATGCTGCTGCACTTGACATTAGTTCAAAAATAGAAATGAGAATTTTTCTAAAAAAAAAGTCAAGAATGAACTCTCTCGGTAGCGTTTGAAATAGCCTCCCCGCGGCCAGAGTCAAGACAATATGAATTTAGAACACGGTTGTATAATTAGCATCCGTTACTTCGAAAGTGCGAGAAAAACAGAAAAACAAAAAAAGTGGGTTAACGGAATTACGGCTGCATGAGTACATCTCACCAGGCCAGAATCGTTTCTTAGTTCTTTGTTATGGCTATATGACCTCTCATTTACATTTTCTTCAGCGTAAAAATTTTAAAACAAAGAGCTTTGGAAGTGACATGTTGTTTATTTATAAAATTTTATTTATATTGTTATGTTGTAGTATGTATATAGTGTTCCTCTCAGTAGTGTGTACAGAATAAAAAAGGCAATTGTGTCTTTTAACGTGAAGATATATCTCCTGAACACTCAATTATTCCAATCAAAAAACTCCAAGTATGTACGTAGTCACCACAGGGATTTTAGCGTGTGACCTTTCGACGATCCTCTCACTTATTCGTCGACTACTGGCCTTCATCGAACAAAAATAAATTTCATTGTAAAGGTCCTTATAGATCCTTTTTTAAGTTTAAAGCACCAGGAGATCATAAGTGCTTAGTGTTAATACTATTAATACCGTTTAACGCGCGTTCAAATTAAACGCATTACATTTAAGGCTATCCGACCGTATGACGTAATATTTAAAGGCACGAGCCACGACTGCGGCAACTCGCGCAACAAAAACTACTACGCCGTTATGGGCGCCTGGTGTTTGTAAATGACGAGGTATACAGTACGTAAAAAAAAGTGAACGCTGCTATATGGGCTTAATATTAAGTAAGTTATTAAACTCACTACGCCTTTACATATTGACTGCAAATATTTTATTCAAATAGGCCTTTACAAGCACTTATGAATCGTCATTTTTACATTAGTTTGTGAGAAAGCTACCAC
>DWHO01004466.1:0-11044 GCA_018247575.1 Eurytides lysithous rurik
GCCCCTTGCTCTCACGGTTTTGGAGAAATCAAGTGTTGCTATTTGCAAAAATTTTTGGCCCACCCTGTATAAAAATAACAGGGTTAAGTTAGCTAAGATCATAAAGTCATCAACGGGAACGACATGACGGATAATTTCGCACATTTTAATCTCGCGAAAAACGCGTAAACTTATAAATAACTGACGCATAGAGGTTAATCTTTACGGCGGACATTCAAATATTGTGAATGTAAAATCTCTGATGACGTTATAAACATTATTTCGACGAGTGCCCAGCTTATAAACGTTTCGGGCCTAGTCACTCGTGGCTGGCTCGTGTTTGATTATATTAAACTGCTATAAATAATTACTTTTATCGTACACAATGAACATCAAACGGCTCCCGAAAAGAAACGTGTAGTTATGACTGTTGTACGCGTAAATCGTCCACTACGACTAAATTGAACGGGGTAATAATAATCAAATGAATTTATAAACGAGCTCCTTCGTTTTTAAGCTGAATCTATATATGTGTGAAGAGAAAACTTTGAACCCCTTTTACAGCCTAATGTGCTCGCGGAGAAGAATTAAAATTGGCAGAGTTATAGTTTTGTGGACATATGTATATATGTTATTCATAAAATATATATTAAATGAGATTACCTAATTCTTTCATTGTTTACGTTTATACTTCTAATGTCAAACACTTTATTTGTCAAATCATAAATGTCATAGTCAAAAAAAATATATTATTACATTACTAGAGAGGACTCTCAAGAAAACCTTCTTGGTCGATTTCGACCGCCAAGCAATCGCTAGTGTTATTAGATACGTAAATTTGAAGCAGATTTTGTAAGGGGTTCCGTCACAGTGCGATGGTACCACTGGGTTGTCAGCTATTCTACCACCAAACAGTAATTTGTAAGCAAAATTGCCTTTAAAACCGGAACACTAGCGGTTTGAAAGGAAATGTTGTAAGCGTAATGACTGGGCGTCGAGATGTAACATCTTAATAACATCGGTAGTAGAGCCACGCAGCTTCCACTACTGCTGAACGGGCCGGCTCAAGCCGGGTAAGTACTGCCGACCTCCCAAGCCGCATTACGTGGAGATGTTTTTTTATGGATATGGAATAATTGAAATACATACAATACGTATGTTATACACTTTTTTCTTCTATTCACGCGAATTTAATGGCGCTTTATTTCGAGTATTATTATTGATAAAAAGAAAAAACGAATTTGCGGATTGTATCACGTCTTTAATTGTTTTCATCGACCGGACCACCTAACGCACCAGACAACGGTGCGTTAGGTGGTAAACAGTGGTTTAACGGTGGTAGAACCACGCAGTTGCTTCCGCTGTTGAATGGGCCGGCTTGAACCGGATAAGTACCATGACCTCACAGAAAATCGGCTTTAAGTGCAAGTGGTTTTGCTTCTGCGTTTCGTCTGGTGAGTGAGGTGGCCGGTGGCTCACCCCCTCCTTCTCTATCACTCCCCTCCCTACCTACACTCCTCCATCCCTTCTGCTCTCTCCCTCTCATTCCTCCTCCTTCCCTCTTTCAAAAAAGGCTGGCAAGGCATTTGCTAGTTCTCTAATGCTGCAGATGTCCATGGGCGGCGGTAATCGCTTACCATCAGGTGAGCCGCTTACTCATTTGTCAGCCTACTACATTAAAAAAAAATAATTTCACATGGATCACATCTGATCCGAATTCTGACCAGATCCGGAGCAACTATCTGAGGGTTCATATATTTCCTTCTATGGTAATCGAACCGACGACTTCCGACGCCTAAGCCTAAGTAATTGAATAAATATATTTTGATCTGATTTGATTAGCGAGTTACAAGTTTGAAACACGTGCGCGATAGGCGTTAAGAAAAACCAAGTCGGTCCGGCCGCTGTTTTGTGTCCGTCGGTGCCTATATGGGTCAACATTACCCGAACGCGTCCAATGAACCACGGCATGTACGCACATTTCACAACCAACAAGATTGTAGATCCACCAAAATCATCCGAGTGAATGGAGTAATGTTAGATCAGAATGCATAGATCGAACCAAAAATAAACATATTAATAATTGCCGGTAGGCGGTTAGTTGTGACATTAAGCTATGGACATGCAGTAAAGCATTGGTCCAGGTAGACTCTCAGGAGTCCACGAGAGTTCCTAAGTGATTACATTTAATCTATACATATTTTGACGAGTTCCGGGAATATGGTATAAATGTAGCAGCGAAAGGGGATTCATTAAAACCCGAAAAAATTTGAAAGTGGTCTACGAGAAATGTTTGGGGGTCTTCGAATTTATTTTATTTTATCCTCCTTCGAATTTGATCCTTATCGAAGAGATTAGTATTACTCTAAACTTTCGAGATAACAGTTGCAGTCGAGATTGGTGGAAATGCGGACATTTCCCGCGATGTCACAAGAATTTAAACGGTAGGAGCTATTCCAAGATGTCTACATTTAGGCAACGATATTGTCTTTTAGTGACAAATTACGTTCGATGTTTAATTTCGATATAAGTTTAAATTAAAATTTTAACCGCAATTTAGATCAGTAGCAATGTAACAATTAAATCTGAAATAGACATTATAGTTTTTTACCTCCATTTACACATAAATTAATTATGAGTATGATATGGTAATTATGGTATATCCATTAATATATAGTTTAGATTTATGCAGCGTTACATATATAAGGAAAAATCTTATTTTAAAAGACGACGAAAATTTTACGAGACTTTAATAATGATGCAAATTTGAGAGCATAAGCGATTCATGACTTTACATAGACCCGGAAAGCGAGGTAAACCTTACGAAAAAAAGAGTTTAAAATAAACGAGGCACAATTAACTCAAACTTTAACAGATCATCGTTAGATTGCGACAAAACTATTCGCTATTTCGGCTTTCGAGTTAATTGCAATACGATAGATTCTAATACAGTACAAGATTTGTAATCGGCGATTAGTTTCAAATATGAAACATGAACTATTTGACTAAACATACTTCGTCTAGGTAACTAGTTCGAGGTCCATGACCAACTAAACATAACCAACATAGTTTTCGTATTAAAAAAGAAACATGCGATGCGGTGTTAACTGCCAATTTGTGAATATTTGAATTGTATCGTGTATTATAAAGTACGTCCGTTATAACTCGATCAGGTACAAATTGGAGCAAGATATCAAGATTTTAACGAAACGAACAGAGTAACAATCACCTTACTACCACACTAACACAATTAGCGTACTCTTATTAATTACTTTAACAGTGTGAGTTGGTGTTTTACGTTACGTATGTGTGTTGCCATCAATTGCATACGCCTAATGAACGCGAAACCCGTTACAAAATACTATATCCGGTCTAAATACGAACGGGCGTTGCTTCTAATAACACCGCACGCATACCTCGTTTTAATTTACGCGCTGTTCTCTTGGAGTTAAACGTTGAACCATTGTGAGCGACGTCTGCGACCGGCGACCGCCCGTTTAAGATTTAATGCACGCTTTTTATTCTCTCATTAACCTTCGCGATGCTCCGGTTTCGAATCGGCGGCGTTTTATTTTTGAAACACGGTTACGCGGTGATTAGTGGCAGGAGCGTTCATCACGCACGCGGATCGCCTCTCGTCAGCACTCAGCCGTCTATCGTACACTGGCCGAAACGAACCGACCGTACGCGCCCAGTACATCCAGCCAGAAAAAAAAGTTTCGAACGTCAGTTTCGGCGGGATTCCTCGCCGTGGCGATAGTTTTTTTTTCTTTCTCTTAAATGAACAAAGTCAGTCTTCATTCCCACCTGATGTCCAACGAAGATTCAGCACGACGATCCGCCGACGCACCTATTCACATTTTTCTCTGAATTATTAATTTTTCGATAAAAATTTTGCTTATCAATCGTTTATTTATTTAAACTAAATAATTGCAATACGTAAAAATGAACACGTTTCGTTTTTTTTTTTTTTTCTTTTTTCTGATTAAAATACTGGTCGAATTCGCGAATACGCCCCGTCCGGCGCCGCTGCGAACGCCGGAGAAAAATTTCGAAATTCGAAAACTCGAAACGTGAGTTGGGGGCCCGAGATCGCGTTCCTTTTTTGAGTGCCTGTCACTTTTGGCGGGAGTCGCGCGTGATGGCGCGAGCGGCGCGCGGGAGAGATCGCGTCGACTGGCCAGCCCCGCTGAAAAAGCTTCTCGCGTTAAACACAGGGCCGATGTGCATTCTATTTATAAAGTTAAGTTGGTTCCGCGGCACGCGTCCACGCGTCCTACCTACATTAACATCATAATATTTGAAGTTGTCGGATCGGCCGACGAAACGTATTCCTGTGTTTGTATTCGCGCCCATTATGCGGTTAATTAAAATTGATATTGAGCCACGGAGGAGTGCGTTTGGACGCGTAAGTTGCAGGCAGAGCTTGCAACCTACGTTGGAAGGGCTCCAAGGATGGAGACGTGAAGTTTACGATTATCTAACGAGCGATCTTTGTACGTTCGAAACGTGAACATCGATTTTATTTATTGAAATAACACGTTCCGCCGATATCATAATCCCGAATTGCCGCGATAAATGTCCATTCCGACATATTTACGCTGCCGCGATGATGTATGGACGATAAAATTTGATGGTTTTTAGACTTTGTTTATTATAACTCGAACCCAGTAAGCGTCGATTTAAATCAGTGTCATGGGCCGTCAAAACATGCCATTGTATATCAACAACTGACAAAATATTACACGGTATTAGCTCGCGGCGATAAATAATAAAAAAATCATGGTGTTAGTAAAACTATGTCGCTCATGACATATGCCCGACCATTTTCTTGTTAGATCTCCTTCACGGCTATAAATTATAGAAATTATCGCGCACATGCAAAAAATTTACAAACAAATCTATTGACTGGAATGTATAACTAATGAATTTATGAATATTATCTCTGAGTAACCTTATTGTTTTACCTTGTTTATTATAATTTTTTGAAGGTTTCGTTGTTATTTCCATAATGTTTGCAAATAATCCACATTGAAAACAGTACATAGGTTTGCTTACTTTTTATTAAAAAAAAGCCCAGGATGGTAATTGAACCTACGACTTGCGGTACCGAAGCAACTACGCTAAACAGATCATTATACTATGATGATTATCATATACATACATATAAAATTTGCCCGCTTACTTCACAAAAAAATATTATTCATATAAGATTCATTCAGATGACTCGTTTGGCACAATTTTCAAGTGGTTGGCTTCGGCGTCGCAGGTTGTGAGTTCGATTCCCACTCGGGACAAATATTTGAATGAACTACAGCTAATTTTTCCTTTTTGAAAATACATAATAATTTTTGAAATTTACGTATGTAAAATTCACTCATAACACAAGATTTTTCTATTTTACAATTGGGGCAGTATTTTTTCTTCATAAAATAAGAGATATAACAATTTGGCAAATCAAATCGAAACATTTATTCTACGGACTTTTACAATCACTTGAATCGTCACGTTTACATTTTGTTCACGAGGAAGCTACCACCGGCTCGAAATGCGGTTCTGCCAAAAAGATCCGGCCAGAAACTCAATAATTGCTCTTTTAAAACTTTGGATGACGGATGTAGAGCAGGATCAATGCGACTCTGTGTGTTTCTGTGTTACGTTATATCCTTCAAATGTTCAAGATTCTTCAAGAGTTCTTTCTTTCCAGGTTCATTTATCAATAGGAACGCCACAAGCTTGTTGAATCAGTATTTAAATATGCAAAAATCTACCGGGCCGATGTCGGAATTGAATTTAGATTGGAGCACACTTAAGATTGGTGTGAAATAAAAACAAACGCCGAGCTATCACGGCAAATCCAACAAAAAATGTATGTCAGATTATAACACAGAAAATAATGCTGCCAAAGTGTGTATATAAGTACGCGAAAAATAAACTTACTTATCCCACATATTCATAACCGATTATAATATTATAGAATGAAAAAAAATTGCTTTTTTATTATATACATACAACAAGTTAGCAACGGACCGATACGATTTTTATATTAAAGGATTTAAATCGTGGACAGCATAAGCCACTTTTTACTTCGTAAATGGTACAGAAGATTGAGAAAGTGTTACTTTTCGGTTAATCGGGATCCTTAAAGCCTTGTGTTTTAAAGGTGATAAATAACAATAATTATTTGCATCAAAGAAGCAGTATACAATTTTAATTTTAATAATATATATAGCCATTAAGGCAAAAGAAAGCGGCTCAACATAACCTGAAACGGAATAAGTATCCCGTACAGCGATAGTAATAGCATACTAATGCTAAATGTTAATACCACTGGGTATTAGCAGTGGCGGTACTACCACACAAGCCCAAAAGCCCGTCTTGCCTACTAAGGAGTAAAATTTATAAATATTAATTAGCACATAACTCCCGAATAATTTATTTTTAAATTTGAGCGTTGCGGGATTTATAAATTTTATTCCTTAGTAGGGCAAGACGGGCTTTTGGGCTTGTATGGTAGTACCGCCACTGTGTATTAGTAAAGTGACGAGTCAAATATATGCTTACCCATTGCAACAAATTGTTACACAAAGCCGTGGCTCGAATGCTCAACACTCAGGGTGATATATGTGTACATTCAGTTATTACTACTGTACCATGATTACATATTAAATCAGTACAAGTATTCACTATGCGAAAATGCCACTTATTTTTTAAGAAAAATATGATTTCATTCATCCCAGTCAAAGTTTATAATTAAGTTATAGTATATGAGTTAGTCGGTAAGTAATTCTTGATTGACAGATGTGCAAATATCTAACGCGAAAAACATTTCCGAACTTAACTCTCGCTTAGTAGCGTTTTTGTTTGTAAAAAACAAATGAAATCGAGTAAAATATATGTCTCAGGTTTTATTACGTTGATATCACAAGGTTACTAAAAATATTTCAGTCAGTATAATCGTATACATTTTTGCGAATACGCCTGAAAAAGTAAACAACTTTGTTTGCTTTATTTTTATTATTGCCAATGCCGCGTGCACATACTAATTTACAATGAAAACAGGACGTTGAGAAACAGAATGGACCATATGAATTTGGCTGCTTACGCAACGAAACATCTTTGAGACGTCGCGTCCTTTCTCCAGATCCAGGAATAACCGGGTACGGTTCCATCATATGTCATATTGACACACCGTGTTGGCCGACCCATATACACAGGTGCGTGCAGTAAACTGCCGCGCACCTCGCTTATAAAACTGCTGCACTTGGTGGGGCACAAGCGACGCGCTGAAGCGGGGAGCATTTTTTAATTTCGGACTTGACTGTCCCCTTCCTTTTATTTGTTTTATTTTAATATTCGCATTATTTTAACTAGCGTAATAAATGTAAAATATGTGTGATAAAAGATCAATAATTGTGTCCAAGTGAAATAAATATAAAATGTGAGTAATAAAAATACGTTGCCATTGTAAATACGTTGGTAAAACGGACTTTCAACTAGTTCATTTTAGCATTTAATGTCGTTAATTAAAAATAAAATGAACTCGCATACTGCGGTCGCTCGGTTTAGTGGCGAGACAAAAATGTTCTTTTTTCGTCCACGTACACCACTACGCTATCAGTCAAAAGCAAAAAAGTCCACTCTATTTAAAAAATATTAGAATATGTCATTATCTGTTTCGTGAATCTTTTTCTCTTAGTTAACATCGAAGGTTTTTAAAAATGGCCATTGCATTACAGAGAGTTTGGTTAACATAATTAATAATAATTGAATCATGCAGTAGCTATTGCAAATAAATAATTTAGTCCACTTGTCCGCGAAATTATAGACTGTTATATAAACAATGTCATTTTTAATTTAAGGTAAGCAAGTCCACTTCTTAAATAAGTAACTCAACTCGCTTGCTTTTGATATTTTTGGGAGATGACAATCACTTTATATCAAATAAACCCCGCTCGGAAGCTCACTAATCCTAAGTCAAATTTAAACTATGTTTTATTTAATTAAGACTTGTTTCAAGCACTTATGAACGTCTAAGATAATTACTACCGAAGAACCAACAAGAAACTGCGGTCAAATACGTAATGTTTTAACTTTTTTTTTAAATTACATTATAACCATAATAAAAGATTTCCCGCCTGTGCGCTTCACTTGCACAGTGCAAGAGTTATTTTGACACATTCTGTCTCTCTCTCTCTCTCCTAACTCATTTGCATCATAGCATTAAACCGCTTAAGCGTTTTATTTATTTATTTATATTGTATTACTGAAACCACAACCAAACAAAAATCTTAACGCATTTAAACTCAGTCAGCTCACCCGTGTACATGACGCGAATGTGTTGAAACGGCAATTGCGACTGCTACTATTATTTTTATATTTCACTTTTACTACTACGATATTTCAAGAGGTACCTTATCACTTGGACCGAACGCCATCCAGCCGGTCACCATGTGCGCGCTGATAATAAATTAAAAACAAGAACCGCAGTCGCCGGCGTAACGCAACATTAACATAGTTTACATACGAAAGGCTTTCTGACAAATGCCCTCGAAATGTTTGCGAGCGCTGAAACGCATTGAGCATTTCTTGTGCTGAAACACGGTGTCGTTAGATCTCGATACTCTACATGACCTATTTAAAAACATTTCCCCGCTATCGAATAGTTTCCCGAGCACATGTCTCTGAATGTAAAACTGGAGATGACTAATAAAATTTATTTAAGTTACTGTTATTTAGTCGTATATTTTAACCGACTTTATTGTATCTTTGTTACACAACATCTCTGCCATTTGTCTATCACTCAATACTTGTGAACCATTTTTTTGAGGAAACTTAGTTTGTTAACACTTCCTAGCTTATTAACTTGTGAGATTTGTATATAATTAAGTAATACAAACTTGTTCGAGCATTAGTCTGAGTTACCTTGTTAGCAATTTATAAATAGCAATAGCATCTGTTTTAGAAATGGCAACATCATGTGTGTAAATTGTATTGTATTATATTTAGTAAATCATCGTTCGTAATGGCTTATTCAAAGAAGGTAAAATGTTTTTCAGTTTACAGTTTGTTCACTATTATTGAATATAAAAATTTGGAAATCGAATAATGATATACAGAAATTAGAATAGTATATATCATAGATTTGTCATGTTTTAGGTAAACATAAGAAAATGGCGCTGAGGACAGCAAATTCGTGTTTGTGTAGTTCTTTTATGAGGTACTAGCTGTACCTGGCGCGCGTTGCTACGCCACATGACAATCGGTTGAACGGGGCAGAAGTTGCTACTCTGCAGCGCAACCTCGTGGCGAGTTACATCTATGAGCATATTATACAAACCTTCTCCGTGGAAAAATACATATATATACCAATTTTAATAATAATCGGTCCATTAGTTTTTGAGTTCATCGATGACATTCAGACAAACATTCACTTTTATATATATGGATACTGTTATATACTGCATTTGTCCTCTTAATTGCTCACCCTTTTGCTTAACACTTAATAAGGGAATGGTTTAGATTGTTTAATTACCAGTTAATTGTTGCTCTCATATGTAGATGTGATGATGAAGTGAGTGTAATCACAGTGTATAATTACTCACTTCATTCCACACCTCCAAGCTGCGACGTTCTTGATTTTACCTAATTTTTTAATTTCATAAAAATTTGTACTAAGACAAAAAATCTTTTGTCTTTTCTTTTAACGACCAACTTTACTTCCGTAATAACAGTTCGATAAAATTATTATTTATTTTTACAATCGGTACTTTGCTTTTCTCAGACCTTAGTTCAAAGATTATTCTCGTAACAAGAATAACTGTAAGAATATACAGTGGTATTGTTAAGTGTAATGAATAATTTTATTGATACTTATTTCATCTAAAAGAAGACCGTTAACTTTCAAATGTTAATATATACAGGTTTTCATGTAGTAACGACATAATAACTACATTGAAGAAAACAATACATTTGATGTTTTAACTTATTTCTATATGCCATATTTTGTTTGCATAAGTTATCAGAATTGACTTTAAAATAGTAGGTCGTTTACATTTATTAAAAACCACAACGAAAAAGTTATATTTAGTACTAACGGAATAAAGGATGCTACTGTTAAACATGTACTCGTTTGTACGAACATAGTGCCATTCTACCTCATGTAAATATGACTATATGACTAGACAATGATCGCATCAGTGCAAATCGACTTAATGATTGAATTATTCTTTCGGTGTAAATCGATGAAATTATTAAATGATTTGCGTTATGGTGAAATCATTCGCAGCCACGGACCCTCCGCCCCAGCGGTGATCACTGTTTTCGAAATAGACATAACAGCTAACACGAAAAGAAATGGACCAACTAATATTGTGTATAGCAGCATAACCATGCGTTAAAAAGGGTCTAATTTTGGCCGTACAACCATTGCGGCTGCGACGGCTGTTCGGGTGGGTAATAAACAACGATTTAGGATTTGGCGCCGACACCACTGGGGGAGGCATCGAATTAATATAAGCACGACAGCTTAATAACGTGATATTAACAGTTCTTTGGTTAGTTATATTCGGCGATGCGCTTCCTAGAGATTCGTTACACTAGGACGATAATTAAACGAAGAGATATCTTAGCAAACGCATTAACAAAGATACAAGCTTTAACCCTTGAGTGCATTAAATTTCAGTTAATGCAAGCATGGTTTAAAATTAATAGTTACTCTCGGCTGAATATGTAACACGTTTGTGTATATATGTATGTACATACAGAATAGGTAATATGTATATTTATGTAGATAATGTAGACAGAAAAGAAATGGATGTTTATGGTATTTCACTTTTAGGAAAATAGTGACGAGATGAGAGTGTGGATGCCGTTAAGTGACAAGCTTACCCATAACAGCAAAAGCAAAATATCAAGCGATACACGACCGTCATCCCAAACTAGGCAGAGCCTGCAATATTTTTCTTTATGTAGTAGGCTGAGCAAGTGGTTCACCTGATGGTAAGCGATTACCACCGCCCATGGACATTTGCAACATTACTAAACTTGCAAATGCGTTGCCAGT
>DWHO01004467.1:0-11044 GCA_018247575.1 Eurytides lysithous rurik
AGCTAGGGCAGTCCGTGGATCTCAAAGGAAACCGAGTAGAAACCGGATAAGTACCATGATTTTACATAAAATTGGCGTTAAGTGAAAGTGTCTTTGCTTTCGCGTTTCGTCGCCGTGGCTACTGGCTACCCTCACTGGACGAAAAATTAAAAAATTCCCCCTTAAAGGATGGCAATGCATTTACAAGTTGTAATGTTGTCCATGGGCAGTGGTGATCACTTACCATCAGGTGAGTCACTCGTTGCTCGTTTGTCAGCCTACTCCACAAAAAAAGAAAGGCACGCGACAAGTTCCGGGGCATGTCCTTTAAGGAGGGGGACAAGGGAAGTAAGTACCCCGAGGAGGTGTTGCTAAGGTGATCAGAGCTAGCGGGGTCGCGAAAGTGTGCGAAAGCGTGAGGGTTTAAGTCGGTGTGAGTCTGGCATATCCCGTCCTTGCCCCCGCTTGAAACAAAATGAAAACGAGTATTTAGGGCTGATCACCAAATTTAATAATAAGTAAGATGATCTATGTGTCAGATGGGTGAGGCGTTACCAAAATGTCGATTTAATGTCACCGTCTCTACGCCTGAACTTGTCGAGTTTCCGTTCCATCGGGCTATGAGAGTAAAGGAAGAGTGAGAGCACCTGTGTCTACTTAAGCAGTAGTGCAACTGTTGTAGCTGACCGCCGTGGCCAAAATTGGTCGGGAGAACATTATTTCTGACGGATTATGGGAGGTCCGATTTTTCCTTTGCAGATGAAAAATCTTTGTACTTATTTAATTGTACACACACATATGCTGCTAATAATAAGCTTCAAAAGCGTTTTGAAAATGTCACATGGCTTAATTCCAATGTTAACATCTTTGTATAAAGCTAGAATAAATGTACTACCGACTAGTACAAGCCGCTGATACAAGGCATCGACAAGAAGCTATTCATCATTATTTTCCTTCATGCATATTAGGCAATCGGGTGATCAGTCCGTAATGCCATGAACCAATTAACTTGTAGATCGCAGGCTTATACATTTAGAGCACGGAGGCAGTCAAACGATTAGGGCATGTGAAAATAACTGTAGTTTAATAAATGTATTCATATATGAATACATAATAGAAGAAGGAGACTGCATTACACACGGCTGTAAACTTCTGCAAACAAATTCATTTTAGTATCATTAAACTCCCTATTACTACCATTTATATTCATATTTTACACGGTAATCACCGAACATGAATGATCCTTTACCTTGTGAAACATGTCATACATTATTTTGACTTCCATTTTATTCGCCAGTACTATGTGTACAAGAAAGGTTAAAAGAAATATTTCATACCTGAACCGTGTAGTCTTTGTGGGCTTTGATAGCAGCGTTCATCGCTTTCAGCTTGTCCTGGGGCGGACTGCGATTGTCAAGCATGGTCTTAGCAAACTCTACGGATTCCACCGAACAAGAGCGGATCGTCTCCGTTCGGCCTCCGACATACATACGCGTCGCTGCCGACTCGTAGTGAGCGCCGGGTGTTTTATGAAGCCTACATTAAAAAACATGGCTTTTTGCTTATAAATATAATATCAATTTTAAAAATAACTATTTCATTAAACAAATTCAGAGTTAAATAGTGTCATAGAATTAAGATCTATGTATATGTAGAAACCATAATGATAATATTTTTTTTTTAGTATTTACCCTCAGTTTAATTGCACTTGTTAAATTTAATTCCTCGCTTCAAAGACTATGCTAAATGAAATATCATTATTATTGTTATTGTTCAATGATCGTTGAAAAATTGACATACCTGTAAAATGCATATTGCATAGCCATCTGTAGGTAACTGTCTGGGCTTAGTTTTTGAGACTTGATAAAGTTTTTACCGTACTTATCGTACGTAAAACAGTTCAACTCTAGATCGGCGACCAATCTGAAATGGAATCGAGATTTATTAATAGAAGTAAATTTATGATCGCTGTTTGAACAACATATTAATTTATTAAATTGTAATGATAGGATTTATATGATAACAAACCTATCGATATTGTTCTTTGCAGTTTTAATCATTTTTGAAACTTCAGCATTCACATTGAAGTTTAGTTTGACGGGGTCCGTTGGTGACGTAGAGGATTCATTGGAGGATTTTCCTTGATCTCTGTATTCAAGCAAGGTATTATTAGTGACAGATACCTTAAATAGTAATTCGTAACAGTTTTTATACAAATGTATAATTTTGTGAATATTTACATGTAGTTTATTATAAAATCAGTCAAAATAGCTATGGGTTGTCCTTCGGCCGGTGAATGTTCGTATGTCAAGCCTGTAATGCCGTCAGCACCAACGATAAACTGGAAAGGGAAATTTGTTACATGTTCTATTACAATAATCAAGCGATAAAATGGTTGTAGCTATGTGTTGTAAGTGATTGTATGATTGAAAGTATTTTAGTATATATACAAAATATCTATGTCAATTATAAAGCTAAAAACGCTAAGAAATGTAATTGAGTAAAATGGCGTCATATAACTTATGTGATTATATTATTGAAATTTTTGCAGCTAAAATACTTTTGTTTTATGTATTTTATTATTATTATTGTCAATGTATTTTATGTATTTTATTATACTTTCCATCAGATATTTAATTAATTTTTGAAGTTAGCTATTCGACTATTTGCTTTTATACGGGATATTTGTCTTTTTGTGCGACAAGCAAACTTGTTAATTAAATCAATGAATTGGGAGCAACATGAAATGTTTTCACAATAACAAATGTGAAGAATACCTGTACAGTCTTATCAAACCAGCGATTGGCACCATTGCTGCCGCTGCCACCACCGTGTATAGTTTGAGCGGCAGCAAGAGTCTGCCGTGAGCCTTTATCGGCACAATTCCATAAGCCAGTAGGGGCATCAAGACATAACACCATAATACTCTTTTCCACGTCCAATAACGACTGCCTATTTACTTCATCTGTAATAACGCATTGAATGATTAAAGCAAATCGTGTATTATATTTTTTTAATTAATTCTAATATTAGCATTACTGAAGATTCTGTACGTTATAGTTGCAAAACGAAGAAGAATTAGCCCCTTTGCTGGTTAACAATCGATAGAGATCATGTTATTTCAAACCTTTACAAAGAGCTTGATACGCCTTCGCCCAATTATCTCGATTGTCCGAAGTGAGCACTCCAATGCCTTCATTTGATGGGGTTTTAGAAAGTTCTATTACTTTCTTTAACGCCTGAACAATTTGATTTTCATTTAATCGTTTATTATCGGTACCCCAAAGGTCGACGTGAAAAATCTATAAGAGAATATCATAAAATCAGAATGTAACAACCAAAGCGCCACACATATGTAATAAGATGATATGATGCATAGATGTTACAAGAGAGATGCATAGAAAATCTTTACATTTTTAACTTCGCACTACAATTCTGAAGGATAGTTAAACTATTAAAAGTTATTCTTATTAATACAATTTTAAGACTTACGGAGTTATTATGACAGACTGTAACATATTTGCTATCATTAAAAGACAGCTTATCGCATTTTTCACCAGGTATTCTGCACGTTCCAAATATCTTTTTATATTGTGCCATATCTAGTGGACTTTTACCCATCATATCGACTGGAATTTTATTTCTGAAAATAAATATAATAATTGATTAATAATGAATTTGAAACAACGTAAAAAACACGACTCACTAGATATCATCTACAATTTTTTTAAGAATATTAGGCTTTTACCTATGAAATCGTCGTTTTTGTATAGAAAAAAAAAATCTACGAAACCCATGCTACGATGCATCTTTGTCAACGCAGTGGCAATTTTTCGGTTCTCTTCTTGAAGAAGTCAGTTGAACAGAAGGCAACACACTCTTCAAAAATATTTTGTACTGTTTCTCGGGGATTGAATTTGTTTCCTGCTAAAAAGTTGTAAAAGTAATAGTCTATCGGCGCAAGAACTGATGTATACCATTGATGACGGAGAACCTCCAATTTTAGCTGGCTTAGATTGGATACCGTCTGCTGTACAGTGTGAGGTCAAGTTATATCGTGCAGGAGCAGCAGGGACGAGCAATTAACTAAAACTTGTCGAAGATTTGCGACTTTATCATTGTTTTCAGTTCCACGTAGTACACAGTACACGTCCACAAAAACATGTTATTTTGTGCCATTTAATAAGAAACTGTGATGAAATACACCGACATCAACGACCAAAGTAATCATCACTTTTGTTGGGATTTGTAATCTTTTGTGACGTTGCCTAGATGCTGAACCAGGGTGAGCGTTTTCAATTGTCAAAAAAGCTATTTATTATCCTAAGTGACACGAATTCTTTGACAATTATACATAAATGGCTGAATTGTCGAACGGCAATTTCATAGGTAAAAATCTGTTATAACTTTTTATATACAAATAAACTCATTTAAACTAGTCTAACCCATCCACTAGTGCCTTGTAGTCCAGAGCTGCTAATAAAGTTTTTGCTGCATAATGCAACTGGTCTTCTTGAACATTGAATTTCCTAAAAGGAAATACTAGCCCCGGGCTAGAAAATACAACAACTGGATCTCTATATTCTAAATATGCAGTCTTAAGCCACCACTCTTCCAACCAATTTAAATGTTTCTCAGCCCGTTTTTCGAGTAGACTCTAAAATGAAAATAATATTTTAATAATTAGTTAAATAATATGTATCAGCAATGTTATGACATTAGATGTCAAGGTCTCTTGTTATTCACTGTTTCGATGTTATTAAAAAAGATGTTATTAAAATGAAAGCTAATATTTTCTTTTCTGTATCTTTTCACTTCTTAATCGATTAAGAAAGAACACCGCTAACAATCGAGCGGTGTAAAAACCGGCCGATAAAAGGTCTGCCAGAATGCCAACCATTTCCATTAATTCGGTGCGTTAAGCACTTTTACACTCCCTAAGCATACATAATTCAAAAAGGCCTGATGGAATCTTTAAACAAAAGAAAAATCCTGTGAGTCCTAGTGTTTCACAAGGCTGCAAATAAATGACTATTACTATAATAGTGAATATTATATATTAGTAACATTCATTGCTATGCTGATGACGGTACGCGGGAAACTTTATATACGATATAATACGAGATTGTGTCAAGCATAATCTCAGATTGGGGCCGACTCAACGGAGATTACTGCTGGTTTGCAATTTTTCTATGCAACAACATAACAAATATCATATACAGAAGTTGAATGATGAAGTAGAATCTACCACAGTGCGTTTTGCCTGTCAATTTCTGCTACGTCGTGGAGTCGATCATTGAGGATAAGGAATTAACATTAATATGATTAATTAATTAATTTGAATGTAAATCCTCTTTACTAGTAAAATTTATTTTATTCTAGAAAGACAATCACAAATTACCTGTAATTTAACCCCAACTCCATTTTGAGAGCTAAATTCTTTTACAAGCTTTGCTGTATTAGCGAATTCATCATCATTAAGGAATGGTCTAACTGTCTTAAGATATTTTGCCAAGGTGTCGTTAAGCTTTGGTACTGGTAGTCTTGGTAGTTTTTGTTCATTTGCATTTCCACTTGTTGATGAATAATTGCTAATCAATTGAAAAGAGCTGACATAAGGTTCTAGATTGAGACCCCGGGTTCCAAACTAAAAATAAGTAACATATTTTAGTATTATCTTTTTATTTTTGCTTGTATTAAAACTACACAATACTTACTAGCTTCATATTGCGAATCATGTTTGGCTTCTGAAATGAAGAAAAAATATATTCTTTAATTTCTTTATGCCCTACACATGATATGATTCAGCCACAATATATTAAGTACATTTTAAGTCATTATTATATAAGCTAGTATTGAACTTAGACTGAGTTATTAAATAAACTCTTATATTTATTATAATGCATTAAATAAATTAAAACCTATTGTAATTCATAAATAACAAACTGTAATATCTCAATTCATTTGGTATTCATTAAATTGGTATATAGCTTGTTTCGCATGTCTTTGTTTTTTGGTTTAGTTCTATATAGGTGGAACAAACAATTTTCATAAAATGATCTATCTGTCAACAAAAATACCCTCTTAAAGTTAATCCAAAAAATGTGTGCTTTTTTTTTAGAATCTAATTGTGATGAGACAAGTGTGCATGATGGTAAGCAAAAATACTCTGCCGTTCTTACTGAAACAACATGTGACACTTACACACACACTTACACACTACTGGATGGCATTAGAAAAACTGGAAATACAGATGCTGGAAAGGAAGACACTAGTTTTTTACTAGTTTGCTGAAGTAATGTTGTTTTCATGAAAAAGGCGGCAATTAATTGGGCAGCATACATTATGGTCTTATGTGTATTACTAACAACAATGGATATCCACAGAACTTTTTTTATCACTACTATGTTGAGTTGCCATTCCATCAAGGATGAACTTTGATTATCTTACACAACAAATGTCTCACCACATTGACAATATCTAACTTAGTAAACATGGTATATGTATTTTTCTTACTTAATTACTTTGATTTTAAATATGAATTATACTACTTTATTTCATAACTATCAGTAATCATATAATAGGGAAAACTATGGTCAATAAACATAAGGAAGGAGTATGGAAATAATAGAGTCATTCAAGTGGATAAAAACTTAAGCAATTACAAAAAATTTAAAATAATTCTCATATTAAAATGTTTTTTTTAAATATGCAAATAATAGTTTAAAGAAATATAAACTAAAGTGAAATTTAAATATTACTTAAACAACTATAACTTCTGTTAGTAGAAATTTATTAATAAAAAAAAAATTTGCTCAGTAAAAACTTCTCTTCTTGCTATGTATTTTTAGAATATATATATATATTACTTTACCTCTAAAAGTACCAATATTTTCCTTTATTTATATATACCCAAATTTAACGAAATACAAGAATTGACAGTGAACCCACAATCAACTCACATTTACTACTATGAATAAAATAACAATTCTGCTATAATAGCAGCAAATATTATGATTTAGTAATACTTACTTCTTGATTTGAATTTGACTTCTGTACTGTACTATTGATAGACATCTATGGTATATTATGTATCACTACTATTATTATCTACGAGAATACAAAGGTTGAAATTACTCAGTACACAAAAAGAAAGGTGCCAAGTAGGCAACTATACCTCTTAAAACGAGGCGCTGCTTTACAACAACCGGTCACTTGCGTTAACTAAAACTAGCTCGAAATAAACTTGTTCCGTTAGTATATCAAATTTTAATAAAGCTGACACGTCAATACACCAGTATAAATTCGTAATATTGTATCACCTACATTAATTCTTGTCGCTTATTTTCACTGCATTATTTACTGCTATACTGTGAGAAGTGGATTAATTTATATAGTAATGATAACAAATCTTTCCTATCATGTTTCTTAGATATATATGATAAAGAAAACTACATTAGAGAATGTTAACTGTTTAATATTAACATACAGTACTATACATTTTTATACAATAGAATTCAAAGATATTATAAAGCTGTATATATCAGGAAACCAGCAAAAAGGTCATGGTCAATGCGGGCATACAGACTTTATTAACCTACTGTATGCGAGTCAAAAGTAAATGCAGGAAAGTAACCTCATACTCATATGCATGACATTGACAACTACAGAGTATACGAAACAAAAAAAATGCCCTAGTAATACAGAGCGGTCTCACCGTAGTCACAATATATGTTTTTTTTGAACATTGTTAGCCCGGGATGAGGGTAAGTAGACGGCTCGTGGACTAAGGAGATGCGACGCAGCTAGTTCACGACGTAGATAGACGGTGACGGCGTAAATATACTACTGTTAGTGCAGATGCTCGATATTAAAAACAATAACAGCACGATATAAGTGATAATAAAGCGACTAAGCGCATGATGATATCTCAGGTGGGCTGCGTCTCTGGGACCTTGCATTCGCCGGTGAATACCTTGAAATGGGTGCGTGTTGATCAGTGAAAGTGTTACTTAACACGAAGTCGTGCAGATGGCTCGTGCAACGCCGGCCTTAAGCGGTAGTAACGAGGATCTTTGGAGTAGTTCGCCATTGCCGTTTGCGTTCCTTTGTAAGGGTCAGAGTGGTATGCGCATACATTTTGTAGTATGCGTATTAATCGCCATCCCGATTGCTTAATACACTTACGGGACGCCGAAATTTTGGGTGCACACCCCAAGGGTGTGCTGAGTAAATTCCGAAGGCATTTACTAATTCAGGGCATGCTACTACGACGGGATTGGTGTCGCAGTTTGAGCTGGGTTTCTTCCCGCCGTTTCTGCGTTTGTTGCTGCCTTTAACGTCTCTTTAGATTGCCTCACGTAATGGAGATCTAGGGTGAAGGAGGAGGTACACCCGTGGACGCAGCGCGTGTTGCAGCCCGCAACGGGACTGCTATACCTTCCTGCGTACCCTTTTCCGCGTCCTTCTTTTTCTCCCTCTTCTTCTTTTTCTTAGCAGATCATGAGCTGATGTATCATTAGCCAGTGGAATCAGATTACTAGGAACGGCACCCGCTGGCTTTGTGGTGCATACAGTCGTTGCGGGTATGAGCCCTTTTACCTTCACTTGCGGAAAGGGGAGACGAGGCTGCACAGGATGCATTGTAGGTGGTAGGATGGCGGTGGCAATTGAGTTGGCAGTGGAGGTGGCAGTATGATGCCGCGTCCGCCCACAAGGGGCGCTGTGCAGGCGAACAGCCCTCACAGCGCACGTAGCGTAGGGTTCGTTGGCAGCAGTAACAATACGAGGGTGGTCCCCCTTTCCATGCTAGTCTTCGATGACAAGGCCTGGTATGTTAAGGACCTCGGTGATATCACAGGAGTGACGTATTTCATTGCCCTCGAGGTCTTCGAGCTTCAAGTGGAAAAGAGTTCCCGATTTGAATCTACGAGGTAGAATCGCTTTCGCGTAGGTCGGCGGGTACCTCATCCGCTTGAAGTACTCGACGATGTCATAGGGACAGGTGTCATGGTGGACAGGTGTCGCGCGGGAGCCTATTTACACCACTTTAGTGAAAAGCTCCTTGAGGAGGGGCGTAACAAGACCACACTATGGTGGGATCTGCGCGGCTGCACTCGGTAAGGTAGCCTTGGATAACCCGGTAAAAGGGCGAAAATGCACCCATTTACCGAGCGGCTCAGCATTGGGAGGATATCCTTATCACTACTTGTGTGCAGCGAAGTTTTAATTGATGTAGGAAGCATTCGAGCACAATGCGTGGGTATTTACGCCCCTTTACCTGAGAAGGATAGGCGCCCGGCATTTTCCGTAGATGTCAGGCCAACAACGCATACAATGTTGAGTCCATCACGGTCTCACTGCGGGTCTCCTAACTATCAACATGTCGCTCTGCCGACTTTCTCAGCATTGATTCAACCCAGCCTGGGGAATCCGCCGGGATCTCAATGACCTTCTCCTTCTCCTCTTTGTACTCGGGTGGAAGGGAGTTGTCCAGACGAGGATGTTTATCGTCGTGGATAAATTCAAGTGAGGTTCACGGCCGGGCATCCTTAACGCGCACCGAGATGCGCTGCGGTTCTCCGGTTCCGAATCTGGGTATGCGTAGGTTGAACCGGTGACAACTAATGTGTGAATATATCTTGAACAACCAGTGTCCGGTCCTGCAATCTCGTGCGCCGTGGTTTAGTTGTAGGCGGGAGTTCTTTCCCCCGCTTGCCCAACATGTTTTAATTCTAATATTATTAATCCAAAAGTACGATCACTCCGATTGGTTGCTTGATTGCGGAAAAACTCGTGCTTGAATTGGAAAAACTATACTAAAGGTGTGCAATTGAAAAAGGGCGACCAAGTAGCGGGCAGCGGTGTGATAGAATGTTTGGCGAGCGCCGGTCAGAAAGAATTTCCAAGCACAGCAACACCCGCATATTCTTTTTTTTAAGAACTTAACGTTCGTCACAATTTCAAAACTGTCTGTTAAGACGACCGTTCGGCTCGGAATCAAACGTCCGTGCGACGTAACCGCCATAAACAATGTTTAATTCTTGCACAGAGGCGATGTCAATATTATTTTATTCAATTCATTGAGTATTTTTAAAATACATCTTTTAATTTCGTATGAAACTGTCCACTTACGTCTTCGTGTCTGTGTGTATATTATAACTGAATTTTGATATTAAGATCTATTTTGATATAGGTGATGATTTTATCATCAGGCTTACAAGCTTGTTTGATCCTTCTTCTTCCCTTCTTATTTGAAGCAACAGGCACGAGATAGAGAGTGTTGTGGAGCCACAACCTCCTGTCTCTGCAATCAATGCATATGCCGTTCCCTATCCTCCGCGACTGAGTGTGGTCGCACCAGTGATGCGGCGTGGTAGGGCCGGGAAGGGAACGGAAAGTCCGTATTACTTTTATCTTTCTCCCTACCCTCCACTTCCGAAACGTGGTGAGTGGCGGAGCACAAGACCAGGTCCGCCGGTGGGAGCTGGCAGGCCTGTCGCTTTTAAGTTAAGCTTATTAGTATAGCTGATTAACCCTTTGCACTCGAGGTCTCCAGAGCGGAGCCATTTAAAATTTGTCTTCTAACTCGATGGCTCCGCTACGGAGACAATGCAAATAATTTTCAGTTTTTAATATATAAGGACAAAAACAAATCGTAAAAATATATTTATAGGATATTTTGCTTTTGGTGACAAATGACGGTCGTGGCTCACGGATTATTAACATACAACGATGACTTTTCTTTTAATTCGTATTATACGTAGGTATCTTGGATGTAAAAATGATCTTTTCACTAATATTGCTTCGAGTTGCTCGTAATATGAATGAAAAAAACTTCGAGCGCAAAGGGTCAAGTAAGAGTCATTAGCTTCTAGCTCCCAAAATTTCCTAACTGCGGACTCGGGGTAGTCGGTTTTTCACTTAAAAGGATCTGTCTAGGAAGGCGCGTTTTATGTTCCGGCGCGCCGTTTTGAAAAAAGAAAAAGGGTTGAAAGCTCTCCAAGGAAGATCTGCAATGGCGTCTGGCGGGGTCGCGGAAGCGTTCCCGTGATCCTGCTTATAT